>JBBPUO010000220.1:0-38414 GCA_038094755.1 Caloboletus firmus | reverse complement strand
ACTAATACGAAGCTTTTGACAAGACGCGATTAGGGTCGCTTACAGTAACCTACTTATATACTGCCTGAGCCTGCACACGGACCATGAACAAAATAGGAAACTATACTAAATAAGGATAAGGAAGTAACCAGTGAGCCAAGGTAAAAGGGCACTAGGCAAAGAGATGTGAGTCTGATGGATCTTGGGTGTAATATGAGTCATAAACTAAACAGAGAAATGGGATCTAAGATCTAGACTTATCCAAGGGATTCCCCAGGGATAATAACGAATCTAGATATGAATCTAAATATATAAATAGATCTGCGATGAGATCAAGATCTAGGTAATAAATATCCTAATCTACAGTAATATCTTGGTAGATCTCAGATCTGACCAAATAGATAAGATAACGAGTGTTATAGATAATGAATGACTAAGCAAATGACTGATAAGATAAGATAACCAAAAGAAAGCATAAACAAATATAAAAGTGTAGTAAAAATACAAGAGTGTACAAAAGTGTAACAAAAGTGTAGCAATAAATACAAGTAACAAATTGTGATCATTACAGAAACTAGATTACAAGTAATGTAAAGTGTGACATACCTGGAGTCCACTGTCAGAAACTGGAGGAAAGTGAAGACAGTGGACTCCGACTACTGTAGGAGCAAACAACAAACAAATAAAAACAACAACAACAATGTGCCACAATGTGGCACAATGTTCTAAGTACAAAAATTGAGTGCACAATCAATGATTCCAACAATTCAAGCTGCTGATTGGCAGTCTCCAATTGCAAATGCCAATGCACCACTCATGCAGGTGAAATAGTGTGCCTGTTTAGCAGACATGGTGCTGTGTCTTAATAGTCTTTCTCCCTCGTGATCTTTAGAATGGCAATACTCGCTGCTCGAGCTTCGGGATGGCCTGGCAGTGTTGTTCAACTCAAGCGCCCTTTCCGATCTTGGCTCCGAACAACAGTATGGTGTGGTGCAACTACGAATGATGGGACATCGCTATCCTTCCGGTCTGAAGCGTAGGTTCATTCGTTGACACAAGGTTTCACAGGGAGCGCGAAAATGGATACGTGTGGATGTAGTGCTAGCTACTTTTGAAGTAAGGTCACGGATGGGGATCAGTACACACAGATCTGCGTTGATAGTGGTCTGGCGGCTGGTCGGCATGGCAGTCACCGCTTAGCATGCTGAAACGTTCTAGATGACGAAAGGGGGATGAAGAAGAGGTATATAAACCTCGGTGGCAAGCTTGAGTCGCTCGACGACATCGACATCTACCTCTGCTTCCAAGCGTCAGCTCATCCCATAACTCCATCTACTCATATCATCATGCAATTTATCAAGAGCTTCGTCTTCCTTGCTGCTGCCGCCGCTCTGGCGTCCGCGATGCCCGCTGTGGACAAATACGTGGACCTCGTACGTTGCCTCATCTCCTTGACAATTAAAAAGGACATCGATGACCATAGCTTTCTCCGCAGAGTTTTATTTCTTACTTTCTTAGCGATGATGTTCGAAAATTATCTGGAAAGCTGGGGAGCTGGTTGACGCTGGGCAGATCTGGATTTTCCAAACTCACCACCGCTTGATCTCAAACGCACTGTACAGTACTGTACAAGGCAGAGAGAGACGTGGGGGGAAGGAGGATCAGAGCCAGAATAGTACTGATCGGGCTTGTGACGGCCCATGTTCGCTTCTTACCCCAACTTGCATCGATAAGGCCTTGTGTGTGACCTCCTGACAGATGAGCGATAGAATATATGCAGAATTCGTGAGGCCTCGGTCCCTAAGTCCAGAAGGGACAGAAATATCCAGGCCAGAGACACCTAGGGTATGTAGCGTAGTCGGATGTAAGTAACGCATGAAATCCCGCCTCTCTCAGAAATAGATTCTTACGGACTAGCGTATTAGAACGTTCCAAATTGTGACAATTTTGAATACTACGCTCATCCGGACCACTAGCTAGTGGGCGCTGGGAGAATATAATCCAGTATGGTCCCCGCGCAATACCATACATGGATTATCTCTACCGTCATCGATAACCAATCGTCCACTGGCATCGCGAGCGCATTCGTAACTTTTGTGTCAGCAGCTCACTTTTGCTCGCCACTGGTCACCCATGACACCATGAAACCTCAGAGTAGTGCGGTGATATGGGCGTAAGGAACATGCGCTTGAAACTGCGGCTTCCTTCTGACGAATATGCTGCTGGAAGCGGAGCATGGTCACGTCTGCATTATGGAACAATGCCCAGGATGAGGCTTCTCGTCAAACTTGCACGCACAATTTCTAAGTGGTATAAAATTGGTTGTGTAGTAAACAGCACTCCATCCCAAACTTTGCTGAACTCAGATTGATTCTCGATGCCCTACACCTTGATCGCTGGTTCATACAATATCATCTCCGTCTCAGAAGGGTCCCCCCTTGGCATCGATCCCAGCAAGCCAGGTCCCCCGTTTGTCTACCTCAACGCACCTGTTTCTGTGGTACGCACTACGCTGTTCCTGACCAAGGATGCAACACTTACATTGCATTGTCTACAGTGGGATGTCGAGATCGTTCGCGACTATAATGTTTTCCGACTGAGCGTCGGTGGTTACCGATACACAGGGGAACGTGATGGATACGTCAACGCTGTCACTAGCGCAGCTCGTAGCCAAAACTAGATCCTTACCTGGAGTGAACATGATCAGGCCCATATGTGCGTAATGGACGTATCAGATAGTGTCTGCCATACGTGCTTCATAACGCTTCGTCTTGTCACATTGGCTTGCATCTAGCATCGAAAGCGAAGAAAATCGCAAGAGATGGACTGCTATCCATACCTCACCTCCGGGCGATTCTCCGGTATTCTAATCGCTGCTCTGATGGAACTTGGACAGTACACTCATCCATGCGACAGAAACAGATCCAGCTCACGCAGGTCAATCCAACCCGTAGCCCATACACATCGTATCCGCCGAATCAACTGTTCAAGATCCTGGCCATCCGTTGATGGACGACGACGCAATCGTAAGCGTGCCGACAAGCATTGTAGTGAGAGCCTGATAGCCGTGTCTGGTAGATCGAACGCCGTCGAAATCAGAGTGCGAAATCTATGATCTGTGTGACGAGTAGTCCAATCAAAGGTATAGAAACTCAGGAGGATGTGTGCCTCAGGGCTCCATCTTCGTAATCATTGCAGATTATGCACTACATCACCCTCAGTTGTCTGATGTCCAGGTTGTCGTCGTGTTTCCGTAGCATGCGGTTCAAGCTTTGCAAAGATCGGTAAACTAGATTGTCGAGAGAGAGCGTTCAATAGGAAGTTTTTCGCACCAATAGAGAATGGGTGATGATGTGCATGGTCGACGTATGCATGAGAAGTTAAAGCCTACATTTTTATTTGCTGTACGGTGCGAGTCGATGGCAAAATCCTTCCCCCAGCCGACATGAAGAATCTGACACAGGCTCCGTCCACTCGGCTCACCAAAAATGTCAATCCCCCTCCAAACTATACATCCTCATCAAGCAATCAACGTCGATGCGGTGTTAGCATCATACTTGAAGTTGGGTTGAATGACCTGCTTGGTCTTGTAATACCTCGCCAATCGGTGAATTCGACTCTCGATGAGAATAAGGCGGAATTTGGAGTCCTTGTCTTTTCGGTTAACGTCGAGATGTTTGCGGACAGAGATGGCTTTTTTGATGAGGTGGTAGAGGTCTTCGGGGATGGAGGGTGCGAGGCCTGTTGGATGACATAGCGGGTTAGTGATCGCAGATAAGGCGAGGGGACCGCGTACCGTGGCCCTTCAACACTCGGAGAATCTTGTTTCCGGTGACGAAGCGCACTTGGGGAATTCCATGCGAGTCACGGAGGGCGACACCAATTTGGGATGGTGTGAGACCCTTGCGGGCGAGTTTGATGATATGTTCGACAACTTCTTCGGGGGTCGTCTTCAGCCATGATGGAGGGGTACGGCGGTAGGGAAGGGCAGACGAAGCTAAGTGGGGTTCAACGTTGAATCACATGAACGCGATAGGTTAGACGACGTACATATACCCTTTCCGGGAGCGTGCATACGACCCATAGTTGCGCTACAAAATCGTCAGCGACGCCACGAACCAATACCACGACGGACACGCACAGATTTTGGAGGGGGTTCGGAGGTGGTTAAGCAAGGTCTTGAGGATGGCACACACAGAGGGATGGTCTGACCACAGCGATGACACGGATTGTCACGAGTCACACTGTGGCTTATCTTGTGACACGTCACACTGTACAGTTGCAAACCTTAATTTGCTCGTCACGGGCCAACTGGATATTGCTCGCCATCCTCAAGACCGACCTCGCCGGTGACAACGACCTGCAGCCATGTGCGTACATCCAGCTCACCCTTGTCGACGACGATGCTGATCACCATGTTAGTATGAAGCTCAACATCGCTAGTGAGTATATACACGCGATCACCCGTTCATACGCTCATTGTCGCGTACAGACCCCGCCACTGGCCAACAAAAGACCATCAACCTCGACGAGGAGCGACGCTAGTACGTCCATCCCGCTCTCCCCGTGCGCCTCCCTCTCATCCCCACCCAGCCGCATCTTTTTCGACAAGAAAATCGCCCAAGAAGTCGAGGCTGACACAATAGGCGATGAGTTCAAGGGTTACGTCCTCCGCATCACGGGTGGGAACGACAAGCAAGGGTTCCCCATGAAGCAAGGTGTTCTGCTTCCCCATCGTGTCCGTCTGCTCCTCGCCGATGGACACTCGTGCTACCGCATTCGCCGTGAGGGTGAGCGCAAGCGCAAGTCCGTCCGCGGGTGCATCGTTGGGCCCGACATCGCCGTCCTCTCGCTCGTCATCGTCAAACAGGGTGAGGGTGAGATCCCCGGTCTGACGGACAACATCCTTCCCAAGAGACTTGGTCCCAAGCGTGCGACCAAGATCAGAAGGTTCTTCAACTTGAGCAAAGAGGACGATGTGAGAAAGTATGTTGTCCGACGGGAGGTCAAGAGCTCGAAGAAGGAGAACGCAAAGTCATACACCAAAGCGTGAGTTATGATACAGAGTCATCAAGCGTTCGATACTCATTCGGGATACCAGACCTAAAATCCAGCGACTTGTCACCCCCATCCGCTTGCAACGCCGCCGTCACCTCCGCGCTCTAAACCGCCGCCGATTCGACCGCCAGAAGGAGCAAAAAACAGAATTCGAGTACGTTCCAGTGCGCAGATTCCTGTGTATACCTTCACCGATCTTTGACTCTCCAGAGCCATCCTCCAAAAACGCGTCGCGGAGAAGAAAGCCAAGGTTGCCGCTATCAAAGCGTCACACAAGTAAGTTCTGATCTCGCCCTCGTGACTACGACATTGACTCCCATGTTTCTAGGACCGCATAACCATCACTTTTGCCTCACTCCACCAGCGAGACAATGTGTACTTTGCTCCGTATATCATGTCATTAGGGTGTTTTATGCTACTTTCATGCCCGTGCACTGAAAATCTCTGCACTATTCTGCATGTGGCCGATTATGAACCCTGTCTGATAGTTGTAGAAATGTGAATCCTACGCCAAGGATGTTCCGACGTTCCTCCCTGCTGAGAGGATGGGTCGACACCTTTCGCGTTTCTGGTTGCTGATGCATGACCCTGGAGCGGAGGTGCACAGCGTACACTCCTGAGGCGATAATCCGGGCTGGCGAGTGGGTGATGAAGGTTAGAAACAATTCAGGGTTGGGGCACAAACCTATGCTGCTGCGCTATCGCCGGATCGCAAATAGCTGGTGTGTGGAGTGCAACGTTGAGATGCTCGGCCTCGAGCCTGGCAGGGCGAATATAAGGGTGAGAAGCGGGGTACCCGCAAAAAAGTCCTGGACGGGTGCACAGTATTCTTGATTGACATCTCCCTCGATTCCACAAATTTTGAAACGGGGGTCAGCTGACAGTGTTGCGTTCAAATCTGGAGCATGGCGACAGGCAGACCTGAGACGACTTGTCGTGGTACATAGCAGCCTGGTCGTGCATGGCACAAACGAGCGTTGTGATCTGCGGTCCTTTAACTTGGACTACTACGCCCGCCACACGCACGACTCGTCGCGCTCTGTATGAGCCTCTTGGACGCATCTCGTTCTCGCACGCTGGCATATGTTTATATCAGGGTCGGGGACACCGTATCAACCACCTTACGAACGCAAGTTGTTCCTCTCGCCACCCACCACTGGTCTCATCGAACGTTCCCGTCCTCATAACATGTCGGCAGCCACACCAACGCCCCCCGCGACGCGTGTGCGTTGCTGATACGACACCACGTCCCTCGCCACGTTCACATCCCCGCGTACAAGTACCATCTTCACCAATTTCGCTTGTCTCTCTTCCCGGCGACCGCGACCGAGCGCTGATTGGTGTCCCCTCACGTTTTCTAAATTTGGAAAATCTATGTCTGCCCAGCGTCAGCCAAGACCTTAGACCAACGGTTGGGACAGCCATACTGTATTTTCGTTCTGGGGCCGGGAAAGGGGAGGTGGAGGCTGTGGAGAACGGCACGGTCGCTGAGTGTTCTTTTAATTGTCAAGGAAATGAGGCAACGTACCTCGACGCGTCTGTCCACAGCGGGCATCGCGGATGCCAGAGCGGCAGCAGCAGCAAGGATGATGAAGCTCTTGATGAAGTCCATTGTAATATGAGTAGATGGATTTGTGAGGGTGAGCCAAGGCTTGAAAGCAGAGGTAGGTATCGAAGTTGTTGACCAACTCGAGCAGTCGAGTTTCGCCAACGAGGTTTACATACTCTTCTTTGTCCCCCTTTGGTCATCTGGAATGTTTCACCAGGCTCCCAATGCCGTCCCGGCCGATCGGGCCACTATCAACGCAGACCTGTGTGTACTACTCCCAGTCCATGACATTACCTCAAAAGTGGTTCGTACTACATTCACACGTATTCATCTTCGCGTTCCTCGTCAAATATTGTGTCAACAAATGAATTTTCTTCAGATAGATAGCAACGTCCCGTCATCCGCGACTGCGCTACATCATGCTGCCGTTCGGTCGCACACACCCAAAGTCAATATCGGAATAGGTGATAGAGTTGAGCAACACCGGCCATTGTGAAGCTCGAGCTGCCACGGTAATGGAGAAAAAATTGCCCTTCTAGAGACTATGCAATGATGGGCCCAATGCTCCAATGGAAAAATGTGGACTCGCTAAGTACAGTGGTACGTATATTTGCGGGGTCGGAGTAGACATGCATAGCTGATATCTATCCGTTTCATGTGATGGTTCCACAACCAACGTCAATGATGCTGTTCAAGAACAAAAAGCTCCTTGAAACATACTCATGTCCACAGGTATGAAACGTGACGCCATCATGGGCTCAGCTTGTTGACAAATCAACACCCCACAGATCGTATTCACCATGATCAGATAAATCTCGGAAGTGAGTCAACTGCGATCCAACGTGTTCCTGTGTCACGTCTAACAGCGACACGCAGTGGGGTATACTGTGAGAATAGGCTACTTTTTTCTGCGGTAGGAATATTGAACAAATCCGTTGAGATATCGCTGCTGCAGGAGCTTTTTGCCATCTCTTCGTTATCGCGTTCCGCCCTGCCCGGATCATGTAAGCTCTTAAAAGTTTAGTTGCATCATGATCATCTGTACCCCGCATTGTATCACTATGTGGTATATATCCAGGGCCTAGGCTTATCCGATTTGGGGAGGTTTCAGTGAGAAATGTCCCGGGTTGGCATGATCCGCACATGGCTTGGACAGATAAAGGTTCAGCCGGCTGGCATTTCCCTTTATGGCCTTGTTGTAGGTACGAAAAAAACCCCATCGAGTAAGACACTGATAACAATGATCGTTAGGCTACCTGGATCTGCTTGTCGCTGTAACTGCCGGTGACGAAAGGTCACGAGGAAAGCGTACCTGTGCCGCACTTGGCCCGGATGATGGTGGGGGCTCCTCTCCTGTCTCTTTCTTCCTCTGTACCCTGAACCTACGTCCAACGTCGGAAAGAGGGGAGGAACCGGGAAGGAAGGGAGCAGACTCACTAGTTCCAGGAATTCTGGGTTGTTATGTCCTTGTACTCCTCAATCTTCCGCGTCCTCAGAAAGTTCTTCATCCCAATTTACTGTGCGGCCCTTGATACACGTTTACCGTGCCTGTTTGTATCAGCTGCAAGATACCCGGCACTTGGGCGGAGATCACTCACCATTCCACTGAATCATTCGCGAAACGAGTGACAGAGCGTCCTGTGGCATGGTTTCCCATGAAGCGACTGGAGCATCTGACTCAGAGGCTCACTTTCTTGATCGCCAGAATAATGCAGGAGATCTTCGCTTCCATTGCAATAGACGATAAAAGCGCTTGCACATACATCATCCATCTTCACGCACAGTCGAGTCCTTCCAACGACTTCAAGAAGAAGATACGATTAATGGTGTTCCTTCAAATCAGCGGCTTCGTTGTCCTCGTTGCCACAGCCTCTATCGCGCAGAGCGATGGTGACAACAGTATAACAAGTGTGACGAGAATAAATACACTACTGCATCACTTTACACCAGCTATATGGCATAAACAACAGATAATTACGGAAAATTGGCATACTGTGGCTGCTTTTGGTGAGGCTTAGAAGGTCACTTACATATCATTGATGTACTTACTGACTTGTGACTACGATCAGGCAGTGAGATCGCTCAGTGTCCCTCTACAAACACTTTCCAAATTGCATATCCTCGGCCGCAGGAGTGGAGCCCAGTTATTCGAGCAACCCCCGGCTTTCCACCTCATTTGCATCCAAGGCGCCCCTCTCTACACTGTGGAGAAAGGTATGGTTACTGATTTTTCTTTTAATTGTCAAGGAAATGAGGCAACATACGGGGTTAAAGTAGCGTCTGTCCACGGTGGGCGCCGCAGACGCCAGAGCAGCAGCAGCAGCAAGGACGATAAAGTTCTTGATGAAGTTCATTGGTGATATGGGTAGGTGGATTTGTGAGGTAAGCCAAAGCTTGAAAGCGGAGGTAGGTATCGAAGTTGTTGACCAACCCGAGCTTCGCCAATGAGGTTTATATACCTCTCCTTCGTCTCCCTTTGGTCATCTAGAATGTTTCACTGGGCAGGCTGTTACTCGGTTTCAAGGCATTTTCCACGCACAGCTGCGACAGATAACGTCTTAGCGATTCTCTTTGTGGCCTTTTAATTATAAAAACCTCTGCGTTTCACCCTGAAAGTAAGACGAGTACTGATGCCAATCACTGCCTAGCAGGCTACTTGGATGCACATATACATACTGCTTGTCGCTGTAACCCCCACAGTGATGGAAGGTCGCGAGAAGCAGCGTGCCTGTGCTGCACGTGGCCTGTATAATAATGGGGCCCCTTTAATTCCCTGTCTCTCTCTGCCTCCGTGCCCTGAACCTACGTTCAATGTCCGAGGGGGGGGGGAGAGATGGGAGCGCACATCCCCCTCACGTTCGCCATACTCACCAGCGCCAGGAATTCTGCATCGTCACATCCTTGTACTCCTCAATTCCCCGGCGCGTCCTCGGAAAGCTCTTCATCCCAAATTATCCCTGTGCAGCCCCTGATACACATACACCGTCCATATTAGTTTCAGCTAGAGGACCGTCAACATCTTGGCGGAAATCACTTGCTACTCTGCCGAATTACTCGCGATCGAGCAAGTGACGGAGCGTCCCGTGGCAAACGACATGGTGTAGGACGGACGGCATACGACGGGTAACACTCCCCACCACGACGACACTCGTACACAGACAAGTAGTCAGTTTCATTATACGGTTTTCCCCCCTGCCACCAACTTACCAGCGAATTTGAATCACAGTCCAGCCAAGACCCATGCCATGCCATGTGCGCACAAAGGACTAATTCGCTGTGCTGACCTTGCAAAGCCCATCGCACGCCAGTACGGACAGCAAAGACCCCGAACGTGCGGCGTCACTGGATCATTCCCCGTGCTACCTCGCAGTGTCCTTGTTCGTTGAAGTCCTCCGAAGACAAACACCAACACCAAATACAAAATGCAGCATGGGGGTTGGACTCAATACTTCGAGCATCGACACCGGCACCCAAAGCGCAAGAGAAGCCAGGGAACCCGAACGAGATCGATAACGCAAAGCAACAGAGGAAAGAGCACTCGTATATTCTAAAATACCTGCTCTTGCTTGCGCTTTCGCCGCCGTTCCATGATGGCCTTGACATCCGCTAGCTGCTACCTCCTTTTGGTGAGGGGCATCTCTGCCAACCTCTCCCTTAGGTGAAAGATATTCATAAGACTATGTTGAGCTGCCCGTTTTCTGGAAGGACGTACGCCACGATCGTAGAGCGGTCGGATGTAAAGAGTATCTCCCCTACCGTCATTACGTCGTGGTCTGCGGGGGCAGCACGGAGTAGAGCGGATAGCGTGATCGCGTGGATGGTACCAAGCACAGCACAGACATCGTGCGAGTAATCAGGGGATTAGATGAAATAATAACACGAAAATGAGCAGACCTGAGACTCTGTTCATCTGTTGGATACATTCGTGCACGTGTGGACTAGCAGATTGTGTAATCAGAACCACATCCTCTTCAAAGGCTAAAACCGTGCAACGACACTGGTACGATGCGGGTGATTCGCTTACCCATCGGCCCAGTGGTTCTGCACAGGCTGGAAATACACATCGGGATCCATGACCGGCGCATTTGGCTAACCTTATGACTTGGAGACGGCATTGATCGCTTCTATCTAGATGTCAATGAAGCATTCCCGATGTTTCTGACCCGTGAGAGCACATCAGCGAGGAAGAAATACACCCAGAATCTATACCCTGTCAACCAAGAATCTCATCGCGCTCGAAACGTCCTCGCGAACGAGAGGATTTTCCCAATCCGTATTAGGTTGTCGCCGGGAGAACAGGTGAAGACAGTATTCCTTAGCCCTGGGTCAAACTCCCATGCCGAACCTGCGTGTTGCGTAAAAGTCCATAGACACGCCTAGGATGATCCAATCTGAAGAAGATGAGGGCAAAAACAAGACAGTGTCAACGTTATTCGTCCGATCGAGTCGAACTAAGGACGGACCAACCTTGGAAAAAAGACGTTGGATGAGATACGTACACCGTTGACGTATCTCGGGGGATGCCACATGTACCAATCGTGCTGGGGTCGTTCTTGGAGGACCTAGATTGTTGAAACTATTCATCCTTATTGAATAAAACTCAGATCAAGAAAGGATTCATCGGTTCACAAACAAATTTCTCAAGGGAGGTTAGAACCCAACGTCATGCACGTTCAACGGACGTATGGCTGGCAACGACGTCCGCTCTGTGCAAGAGAAGAGGGACATCACGGAAGGGGTTGGTAACAAATGTGGGAATCTATATCATTATATCTGAGTTGGGATCTCAATGTGACACGTCGAGCAAGGAGGGGGTTCACATATATAAGCTTCATACCGCGTTCATGAACGCCATGGAATAACTTGACCCAATCCCCCAGGGTACCATATCTGGGATCGATGTCGCAATGGTCCGAGCTGCGTGCGAGATCACGATAACGATCTGGACGTTACCCAGTCACGAAGAGACGAGCGGGAGAAGACAAACCGAGATGTACATGTCGTATCCCGAATCTACATGTGACGAGCGATAAACGGGGAAGACCCAAAGCACATCCACACCGAGAAAATCCAACCTGACACGGATGCTGTTGAGATCACCTACCCTATTTCCTTTGGAATCAAAAAAGAAGGATGGGAATATCTGTTACTTATAAAATGGCAAATTTTTTCTACTATGCACGGGGGAAGGCGGGGCTGAGGATGGAAGCCATTTGTGGCTTCTTGCTTCGGGTTCTGGTTGTGGTTGGCGAAGCAGGGCAGCAGAGAGGTACGAGAGACAGGGCCCTTGAGGCTGGCAGGAATGAACCATTCCTTGAACGATTCATCTGATAGATGGGCCTGAAATACCAAGGGCCAGGGGACTGGAGCGCAACAAGGGCAACTTGAGAGCTACGACCTGGCAAAAATGCTTTAGTCACGAGTATTATGTAATAGGCTCGAGCATGCGTATGCACACTAACACAATAAAAAAGCGGATGTTTGGGTTCGGCAAATTGCGACATTACATGCATAGGGCTCGATCGGACAACAATATAAAGAACAGAACTGTTTTCAACCAAATCCAAGTACATTGGTGTTGAGAACTGGGCGGTCAAAGTTAAGATGCAATTAGTATGCTTGTTTTACCCAGACCAAAACTATTTCGATTATCTACCATCGCAGAAGTCGCCGACTAAAGGGCCTTTGGCTCCATTCGGCAATGACCACTGGCACGAGCTATTGAACCACCGCAGTTTCTGTAATTCACTGGGGATTAGCAAAGTGACAAAAAATCGAATCTCTGGAATGTGCACCGTCTAGAATGCTCAATGCTCAGCAAACCACCATGCCAACCACAACAATCCCAAGAGTCGTGGACTAAACGGACGCATTGACCACCGACTCGCACTGCTGACAAGTGGTGCAGACAGTGCGATCGTTTGATTCAAACAATTCAACAGCACCATGTCAATACCTGACGGAAGGGGCGAGTCCGTGGCGTTGGGATTACTACTGAGCGTGGCCGAATTGTTGTAACCATCGAGAGTGAGGACGATACTACTTGCGCGGTAGTACTGTATTGCTTGTTCAGGTTGGGGTGCCCCTGGCGCTGTGGCATTGTATACTTATGGTGACGTGGAACTCGAAGACGAGAGGGAAGAAGAACAATTGGCATCGATGGAGGAAATGAGTGATGAAACAGTGTTATTGTCGGACAGGATGTGGAAGGTCGTGTTAGTACTGCTGGAGGCAAACGTCGCTTCGGTCATCGGCCCGCCAACGCGACTGGTATTGTATGAATCCCCATACTACAATCGAGACGAGCGGGAGTCAGATGTCAGCTTATGGATAGTAGATGCCACACACCTCTGAAGGCTGCAAGTAGCTACCATGTGGTGCACCATACCCAGTCCAGACAACGGGCCAAAACCAAAAGGGAAAACCGCGTCCTGAGACACCGCGTCCTGTGATACCTGGGTAACCACTTCCATATGTCCTGGGGATCGGGTCGTCAGTCCGACCATAGAACCACTGAGCAACCCAGCTGCGATGATCAAGAAACCTACCTTGTGCCGAAAACTTGACTCCTCATTCCTCCCCCAGCCGATCTACCCGCAAACATCTGACCAGCGGGAATTACAATCGTGCTCCCGCCACCAGGCCCATAAGCAGATGCAGAGGTCTTTCCGTTTGCAGTAGAGGTGGACAGCGGTACGGTAGTTGTCTTTCCGGCACCTGAAGTGGTACTGCTCCCACTTTTAGAGGACGATGTCGAGGTACCACTCGATTTGCCAGCGCTGCTGCTACTACTGCTACTTGTTCCGCCCCCCTTTCGGCGTTCCAAACGCTTGGACTGTGGACTCTGGGTAGCGAATGGGATGAACATCGTAGAGTTGTGACAGAGTAGTTATCCTGTGAGGAATCTGTGAAGTTTGTTTGGCAGGTAACACGCACTGGCAGTTGGTATTCCAGTCCGCCTGTGCTTTTATTTTGGATCGAGTTCAGTTTCCGAAAAAGAGGGGATTGAAACACTCCATCCGAGTCGAGATAATCAATGTCATGATTGGCCAAGTCGGAGCTTTGTCAAAGCCAATTGAATGCCATGGCATGTCGAACCTGGCAAGGTGTCGAATTAGTCATGGGTCCACCATGCCATTTATATCCAGTAGTCCTTCCAACACAGTCCAGTTACTAAAGTACCCTGCCACTTTGGCAGCCTGCCATTCTACAATGTTGACGTTGAATGCCAATTGGCCTTTGCATACCGGGAACATCAGAAACCCTCATGTTACACAAGACAGTAGAGCACACGCTCTTGATAGGCAAAGTACTCTCGTTTGGGTCACGGTATACAACATCCTCGTAAGGCTAATCGTACCCAATTTACAAGCAAAAAGGCCGAAGGGCCAAAAAACCTATCCAAAACAGGTACAGCCAGCCTGGCCACATCAAGCCAACGCCAACTCTTGCCACAATATTATTATTTTTTGGAGGTGCGCCGCGTCGGCTCCATGCCAATGATCATTCTGGCATTCTGGCAAGTGCGGATACACTGTAATAGGTGGTCGTCTTATCGCACTCCATGCGAACCGCTGCCCTCTCCCGTAAGGCTCCTTGTAATCGTAATATCACCGGCACTCCAATATATGGTCTGGCTAGCTCCGTACTATCACGAAGGCTTACCTTCGTCTTTCTAGACCACAACGTAAAGTGAGACACCAGCGGTAGCGGATTCGACAATACCCTCCATCAAGCTGAATACAGGAGCTCCTATTCCTGCGATGGGGCTTGGGTGTTTTGCAGGGAACGGGATGAATCAGGAACTTAAAGGAGGGACACGGCTAAATTATGGATGGGATCGGCCGCGAAGGTACCCCAACATCGTTTTATGGCTCCACTCACGCGCACGATTGGGTCAGCAGGATACAGGCTCCTCGGCAGAACCTGGATATGTGGTGAGTATCCTTCTCCCTCTCTCAATTGCAGAAACTCAACGTCTTTGTATCTCCGCAGGGATTGAGCACTCCATCAGGGCCACGATCCGTGAGTGGGGTATTCCATACCGGAATGTATCCGTGACCACCAAATTACTGCATGTCTGCTCGATAACGGAGTCAATTATCTCAAACTGATTACCTCTCAGCTCAACTCTGTCACTTCGCCTTCTGAGATAGCGCTAACTCTCTCGCTCATGGTGGAGCGACTTCGTCGTCTTAGTATCTCATATATTTCCCTGAAGCCAATGAAATCCCAGGGCATCCATACAGCTCTTTGTCTTCCCGTTGTCCAAATGAATATAATTTCCGCAAGTCAAAAAGAGGGCAGTGGGGGTCTTGTCGTCACGGAGAAAGCATATCCAATCCTAGCATTAGAACATCCGACTCTCGACAAGACATGAGCTGACTTGGGGAGGGTTCTCGAAGAAGGAAAAGTCGAAATAGTATAGGCGTAGGCATTTTCGATCAGGACATGAATTTTCTCACCTTGGAACACATACCTCGCGTGCCCATGGGTACGATTATAGGCTTGAGAAACCGTTGACCACTGTGAAAGTCATACCTGCTGCTATTGACCAAGTCGACTGAAAACCAAAGGAGATTAGTAGTCATCACATACACACCTACCCAGTACAAGGAACACCTCGTATCTAGACAGAGGGATAAAACGGTACGCCCCAGAGTCTCCGGCTATGCATCGCCCCGAAGAGCGAGAACAAAGGGAAGCAGACGGTGAATATGGAGATCAGTGTTTCCACAGGACGTCCAAGTACTTGCTCCTTCCCGTGGAGCCACATGGAAACCGCCTGGGAGGGGGTTTCCACTTTTTTTTTTTTTGAACGTGTACGAGCATAGTATTGATGGTGAGAGCAACGGAAAGGGAAGAGGTGGTAATCTACGAGAGCAGGTCTTCTATATATACCTCTGTACGGAGAGCAGTGACGTCGATGGATGCCTATCTATCGGAGTGCGCGGCGTAGTGGGCTTACACCACGTCGTCTACACGCTGTTGGCTGCATATACGCTGATAACACTGCGCTGTAGCCGTGCCGAACTAGATGAAGCAATCATCCAGGCAATTAACATACTGGACAGAAACGAGAGACTCTGCACTTATCCGAATGAAGCGGGAATGGTGTGTAGATGGACGGTAGTACGTTGGAAAGTCTGAGCACGGACGTCACGCATTCCGTAGAGAAGAGAGTTTGTACATGTTTGCTTCAAGGGCATTTGCCAAACCTTCCACTACACGGGAGTCAGGGATTGGATGCCAATTGTCGTCAAATCGCCTTCCATTTGCGCTATTGACTCAGTACTCCGGATGTGTGGTGCAAGTCCGGTATCTTCTAATGTCGGTTCGCAATAGCTTTGGGATCTCCGCGGACGTTGCGTGCGTTGGCGTGGAGAAGGGGAGAAGATAAAACAGGGGAGCGTATCGTGGTTTTTTAACAATTGTAGGCTTGCCCTCAGGGGCCCGGGGTCTGACCGGCAGCCTGAGAATCAAACCTGCCATAGCACAAGGTGAGGAACGTAATGCTAATACAACCCAGTACTTTCCGAATCTTGCAAGCAGATAGATCGTACAGAATTTTGCGACAAGCAAGTATGTACTCCTCTTCATCATCAGACTTTGTGATGTTACCACCTTCCTCTTCGTCCCCATCGTCTCCTTCTGCACCATCAGCCCGTTCCCCGAGTTCAAGTTGCCTTGTGGCCGCAGCTGAGGTTTCAAAGCTGGACCCTGTGAGTCCCCGTCCTTTTTAGAGCTAGTACTGTTTCAAGTGCCGGTAAATTACTATACAACGACTCGGAGATGAGTTTGCTTCGAGGATTCCCTATATTCTAGCTGCGAACGTGGCCAATTTTGGAAATTGATACAATCTGTAAGTAATGTTAGCAGTGTTTCCGTCCTGGCCGCAGTTAGACTCAAATTTCAACTTCTCAGTGGCGTCAGTGAGCATTTAGTCCTCGTACAAACTTGAAATGCAATTCTTACCTACCCCCAGTGCCCATCCATTCCTGTGGGGCAGTACATGTTCCTGTGAGTGCTCTTCTAGTTTAGTCTTGGTGGTCGTTTTGACCCTCGATTCAGAGGCATCGGTGATACGTAAAATTTTAGGCTGCTAGCTGAGTCCTGAACAACAATAAGAATCTTGGCTAGGTTATCATATGGACATTGGCATGTTCCATATCAGCCAAGGTTCGAAATTTGAACTCCAAACGCTGCGCGGTGCACCACCACTCCTTCCGCCGGACACGATTAGCTTATATAAACCCCGGTTCGTCAATGTATCAAGTGTCCCAGCTGTCAACTGATAGATTTCCCAGAGTTCATAAGGCCTGTGGGAGCGTTGTTCCGGGTATACCTATGTCCCGGACGTACGGGAGGCTTTTTGGAACGGTTCATCAGTGGGTAATGATTATTGAAAGTCATCGTGAGTATAGAGCGTCCTAACTTGAAAACTCTGACAGGTTTTCGATGGTGCGAGCCTACTGGGGTCGCTGGTGCGGGTTTGCCATGAGAGTATACGTGCTTATTCGTTCGGCTGGTGTTCAAGCTAATCTAGCCCTCCGCGGCAATAGTCGTCCCTGCAGGGCGGGTGGGGCGGACACCGTCATAAACAAATAAGGCGCCACAAGACACCATGTCCTCGGTAGTATTCAAACATGCACCGGGATTTTCTATCTGTAAACCAGGGCCAGGGCCCGGATTCCCGATCGGCGGACGAGGGCGGATATATTCCCGGTGATTATGACAGGATACAAGCACTATTTGGACACCGTAGAAGACAAGACCCGGAATTCAGGCGATAGCGGGGACATAGGCTGCAATGAAGATATAAATACGCTCAGATATTCATGTTAGAAAGGTCAGAGGCTAACAATATCATGATTGTACAACACTCGCACCTTGCCCTTTCCGACATTGGATACCACCTCTACACCATTTTTCTTTTCACCAAGAATGACATCCTAATCGCCGTCATTCCAGTGGTAAGCATGGTTCTAGCTCCACATGTAGCTGTTCGCCCCATAATCTATCAGACATTGTTTTCGGTCGCGGCGGCACCCCTGGACAGTTTCACCCACATCTTGCCGACTATCTTCTGGATTTGGCTCCATATGCTGCTGTGCGACCTTGCGAACCAGATCAAGGCACCAGAGGAAGACAAGGTGAACAAGCCATCGCGGCCAGTTCCGGCAGGGAGGATCACTGTACACAATGCGACCACTCTCTGGTGGCTCATTGCCCCGCTGTGCCTCGCGTACTCCTCGCTGTACAGCATCCAGTTAGTTTTTGCTAGCATCGAGATACAGGTGTTAGTATATTGGTACAACGAGATGAACGGCGACAAAAACTGGCTGCAGAACAACATTATTCTTGCTAGCATGTACGGTTGTGCAGAACTTGGGGGTACCCTTGTCGCAAGTACGCTCATCAATTTTCCGTCCTATTCGACATTCAACTCACGATTCCTCCCTTTCCTCACTCTCCTCGCGTGAAAAAAAAAAGGCTGTGATGCTTCCAAAGTGAGCGAAACTGGAAAACTCGCGGTCCAACTCACAATTGCCGTCTTCACTTCTACCGTGCACTGCCAAGATTTCAAAGACATTGAAGGCGATCATCTCACAGGGCGTCGCACTGTCCCGATCATGTTCCCGACCACCTCCCGCCTCGCTGTCGGCGTAGGTCTTCCAATATGGTCTTACCTCCTCTGCTACATCTGGGACGTTGACTGGTTCTGTACGGTCGCGTTCGTCGCGTATGGGTGTTTTCTCGGGGGACGGTTCCTGTGCTTGCGGACGCGCGAGGCGGATAAATGGTCATGCATGTATTACCGCGTAAGCGCTCGATCGCCATGATGGCTGTTTCATCGAACTTACTAACCGGGATTCGCGTGTCCTATAGGTCTGGTTCTCACTCCATCACTTGTTACCCGGATACTGGCATTATTTCCATGACAGTAACGATGTTGGACGCAGCGAGCTGCTCCAAAGAACCTGGGACCTGTTTTCGGGTACATCACTTTTGAAGGTGTTCTGAAAAAAAAAAAAAAAAAACGGCAGCTCAGTGCAACAAACCAATGTCGCGATATTAGCGCGGTTTGGTTATGACATCCAGATATGATAATGATATGATACCCAGATATTACGTCAAGATTCGTAGCGGCGTTATGATGCGCCAATGCCCGACTCCATAGAGATTAACTACGCGTGTGTGGTCACGATTTGCGAGATTGAACAACTCTGAGGTACCGAACAACTGAATCGCGGTGTGTACGATGAAATTTTAATTTGTTGCAGGGAAGAGCGACACGAAGCTATTATATTGCCTTTGCAACATAAATAGTAACCCCGTCATAAACGAAATGCGAAATCATTGCGGAGCCAATTACAGACAGAACTGACATTCCCGCCCGAGGTCGGCATCGAGGGACGGCACCATCTGGCCGAACACTCGGAGCTCGAAAATTCGCCTTCCACCGCTACGTCCAACATCCCTTTGCCTCGCCATTCTGTACAAAATGACGGAGGTTTGACGGAGGTTGATGATTGAGTTTTAACCACATCGCCTATGCTTTCATGGTATCCTATTCGCCGAGCTACATAATAGCAGACGTTACTGACTAAGATCTTATGTTTCAGTCTAGTTGACCCAAAGCTCCATATGGCAAGGAGTGCAACTTGAAGTTGGTGTCAATCGCCCCTGCCTGCATAAACTGGTGCGGTCTTTCCGATCGCGGGAATGAGGAGTCCATCACGGCTAACTCAAAGCCCCAGTCCGGATTACAGGAGAAATGCGTATCTGTCGGGCACTGCGATCTGTTCACAATTGATATCCGAAGGCACACTTAATGCCGTCTCAAGATCTTATTCAATGGTTGTGGCGGGCTGATTACACCTCGATTGGGTTGTAGGTTGTTGATTTACCGAACTGGGCGTACGGCGATGGGTTACCTCCGACTTACATACATTCCTGGACTCCCGGCGACCCCAAGACTCTTAAAGAACGAGATACATGCCCTGCGGTACATCCGCAGCCTGCCATATTGAACATGAGCTCGACAACCACCCAGAGCTCAGTTGAGCGCACGGCACACTCACATCCAGGATCTCTATATCTCCTGCCCTCCGACGAGGAGGAGCGCCAGAGGTATGCTCCTCCTCCCGCTACACAACCCACCCGTTCAGACTTCCGTCAGGCTCTTAGCACAACACCAATTGTATACACGCCTTCTCTCCGGTCGTCTCATTCTCCCTCCCATCTCATTTTCAGAAAAGGACGAGATCCTGGACATTGGGACTGGCGCAGGTAGAAGCTGTCTCCCCTTCTCCCGCCCCGCGCTGCTAATATCTCGCACAAACGACGTTCACGTTCCCTACGTGGAACAGGTGCATGGCTCTGCGATACCCGTACCCACCTCCCAGAGGCAGTCCAATTTTATGGCGTCGACATCGAACCACGCCTCTTCCCCAGTTACGCCGTCCTCTCCACCAACGTTCATCTCTTCGTCTGCTCCGCCACCAACCTCCCGTCTTACTGGACCTCCAAATTCGTCCTCGTTCATCAACGTCTCATGATTTGCGCATACACGCGCGACCAATGGCAACGCAGCATCGACGAAATGTATCGCGTGCTCTGCCAGGCGGGTACGCCCAACTGATCGAAACTGGACCCGAATGGGTGTCAGGACCGAAAACGGCCGCGCATGTGTTGTTTTTGGACGAGTTTTTGGGGAACAAGGGGATGTTATTTCGCTGTGGGGTTTATATCGCGGACATGTTGAAAGTGGCTGGGTTTGTTGATGTTAAGTCCGAGGAGGTGGTGATGAGCTTGGGTAAATGGGCCGGCGAGGATGGTGCTCAGGGGAGGGACATGACGATTGGTGCATGGAAAGGGATGCGGGATAGTGTGATGAAATCTGGTATGTCAGGTCGGTTTGCATCGGCCGAGGAGTTCCACAAGGCAGTGGACGACGTCGCAGAGGAGTGGGACAACATTGAAGGTTCTCATACGGCAGTGAGAGTCTTTTATGGTCGGAAACCTTTGTGAAAGAACACTAAACTCTTAAGCAACCTCATGGAAAATTTACTTGCAATATAATTTTCAACGATGTGAAACAGTGATGAATTCGAGGAAGTGTGGCCACCTCGGATAGGTAGAATACAATGAAGAGCGCAAGAGGAAACTGGTTATAACGTTACGACATAGAGCAGCGCTATGCATCCAGGTTTCCTGCAACACAGGTAAAGATAGTAAATGCTTCTCTTGATTATGCACCTCCTGACATGCTAACATCACGACCTATCACATGGAATACGCCTCCCTCCTACAATCCTTGAAATGGCCCCTCGACGACAGCTCTCTGTTGCATTTGATAATGCTTGCCACTCCCCGTCACCGGCACAGCATCCTCACGTCGACCAATGAATCTCGCCTCCACACGTTCGCCCAACTCACTCAGCGCAACTCCCAACCTGTCCTTGACGTGTCCCCACGTACCCTGGTTCCTCGGCTCTTCCTGTACCCACAACCATTCTGGTTTCGAGTTGGAGGTCGTATAAGGCCTGAGGATGTCCGCCAGGTAAGTGAACGGGAATGGGGCGATCTCTTCGATACGTATCAGCGCCACTCGGTCTTCTAAGCTGCGTGCAGCACGCTCTTTCTCGAGCTCGTAGTAAATCTTTCCGCTAACCAACACGACACGCTCGATTTTCTCTGTCGGCAGATGGGCGTCAGGAAGAACTGGGCGGAACTGGGTACCATGAAGCATTTCCGAGAGCTTGGAAGAAGCGGCCTGTAGCCAGGAGTAAAACAAGTATTGTATGAAGTGCGCGCTGATATTGACGTACTGGCAAACGAAGCAGACCCTTTGGTCCAACGATGACAAGAGGTTTGCGATAATTTCTCTTCATTTGGCGACGAAGGAGATGGAAATATTGTGCTGGGGTGGTAGGGAAGACGACGTGCATGTTGATGTTCACCTTCGACTCGGGGGTATATGAATCGTTCGTGAGCTAATTTAGGATGATCAATGCGAGTAGGTGAGTATACATAACTTAATACCTGTAACATTCTCTCGATACGACTGGAGGAGTGTTCCGGTCCAGCACCGTCTAAACCGTGAGGCAGCAGGAGCACAATCCCACTTTGTTTCAGCCATTTCGCTACGATCACCCAACTATGTTACCGCAGAACATAAAATAATAACTGGTCACTTACTTTCGGCGCTTGAGACGAACGTATCGATGATGATTTGGCCACCGTTGAAGAAATCGCCGAACTAACACCGACCCCGATCAGTCGTCTGTATCACAAAGAATGGAAATGTGACAATACCTGAGCCTCCCAGATGGGCAAAAGGCCAGGCCTCTCCCACGAAGCGCCATACTCAAACTGGATATGGTCAAGAATCATCAACACCACTTGGCGAAATGTCTCACCCCAAGAACCGCCATCTCACTCAATGAACCTGAAAATGGCAACTCTTCAGCGGCGCAAACACATCAGAGTAAAGGCATCTACTGTTGGCAAGCTCTAGCTTCCCAATCGCTCCAGTCAGTGCATGGTTCAGCGGAACGACCACCCTTTCCGTGTTCTGATCGACGAGCATCGCATGGCTTTAAGGCACCGGAGAGAACTAGGATGAGAAACGGACATCACACCAGAGTGACGAGAGCGTACCGGTGACTAAACGTTCCTCGACCTACGTCTTGTCCAGCAATCCGAATATCATATCCATCGAGCATGAGCGTGCCAAATGCTAACGCCTATCGATCCCGATGAATGTAAGTTTATAATTCGTTCCAAGGAGCGAAAGTCACGTACTTCGGCAGTGGCCCAATCAATACCCTCTCCCTTGTCCAAGCTCGCGAGCCGACTCTTGACGTGCCGCTGTAATCTAGGATGGATCTCCTAAAGAACGACTATAAAGCTGGTTGTACTCTGCCGAAAACTAGGATACTTACGAAACCAGTTGGAATTTCAACACTTCCCCTTCCGACTTCTTGTAGCACCTCGGCGGATGCCCCCGTGTCGAACGTCTTCGCTTCTTTCGAACCCGGCCACACCATAGGTACCTCCTTCCCATCGATAACAATAGACTTCCATTGGCCCTCAAACTTGACCAAGGGAGGAACATGCGTCGCCGAGGCTGTGAGAGCGTCATTAAGTACGGCCTTGTATGAACTTCGAATGGAGGCTGCGGAATCTTGAGAGATAACGCCATCGGACTATAATTGAACACAACACCAGTATACATACGCCCAGTAAGAAGCTTTACCATAAACACCAACACGTGTGCGAAAGAAGTATGGCACGCACCACCAGTTTGTCTTCATAGAGCTGAGGCACGCTCCGTCTCGACCGGATCTTCTGATACATAATTGGCTGTGTGTATGCAGGCTCGTCCAATTCGTTGTGGCCCCTGAATATCGGGTTCATCAAAATTGCCCTAGTCCGTCAGAGAAGGATGCTTACCAGCGGCGATACACCATCAGATCTATAACGATATCCTTCCTAAAGTAATTTCTGTACTTGAACGCGATCTCGATTGCGCGAGAAACATCTAGGAACCATTAAATCGATTGATCGTGTCTCTTCTCTGTATATCAAGGACTTGGCATAAGGCTAATAGTTACCTTCAGGATAATCGCCATTCACATGCAAGACAGGGCAGTTGACCATCTTCGCAACATCTGAACAATACAACGAAGATCGTGCAGCAGACGCGGGTGTCGTGTATCCAATGCTAGAAGCCAAGTCATCAGACAGAGATGGATTGGACATGGTTGCACACACTTGTTGCTGTTCATTAATCAGGAAATGAGAAATGCTCGAAGAAGCGAGATGAAGAGTTGAACGTACTCAACCACGATGTGCACGCTTCCTCCACTAGTATAGTGCGGCAAATTACCTAGATAAGTGGTCAAAAACACGCGGTATCACGAGCCAAGCAGCACATACTCAAACCAAGTGTCTCCATGATCACACCTTGGCCCGTAAAACTCGCATCTCCATGAAGTTGAACGCACATCACCTTTCACGCCAACGTCACTTGATATATGGTTACTCACACACAGGTAATAGCGTACCTTATCCCCGAGCATACACCCCTCTGCCCCAGCCCCTCCTTTCTCGAGGGCCTTGAGAAGACTATACTGTTTAGCGCGGGCCTTGCCTAGCGCAACAGGGTTCACGGCCTCTGGAGTGGAGACGGATCAGCAAACCAGTATGATATGTGCATCTAACATGAAAATAGAGGCAGTAGAAGAGTCGGCATACACAAACGGAGAGGACGTACCCAGATGCGATGGGTTTGGCAGGAGAGACACTTTGATTTCTTTCCCTTCATAGTTCAATGTGGGAGAAGCAGCTGGACAGAGATTTTCTACTTCGGAAACATGAGATAAAGCGCATATACCTACCCAAGTGACTGAGCACATCTCCTGAGATCGTTTCGCCGTCAACCTGTGCTTCCGCTCCACCTTTGATCTTGTGAAAGAGCGCTGCGGGGTCGTAATCTAACAGACCGGTAAGCAAGTTAAGTCGTCCACGGTGGGGCATGGCAAGGATTATGTGGGTCGTATCGGCTAACGTCACAAAAGGCAAATTATCAACTCTGAAAGGAGATACTAGTCAAAACCCATACTCCGTGCAGCCGCAGCGAACAGTGCGTCGAGTGCAGGTAACATGGATTCACCGCCTTCCAAACCATACCGTTTCAGGTTTGGAAATTTAGCCTGCAGAAACGTGTCAAACACCTCGGACCGCGCAAGGAGTTCATGAGCCCTGCGTTGGCGCTCCGGAGTAGTGGAATGAACAACGTTGGCTGCCTCGGACTCGAGGAGATGTGCAAACCAAAGTCGTTCAGTCTTGCTCGGGAGGTCCATATACTCATATGCGATACGGCCCACATAGACCGCGTTGAGAAATCCAGTGATTTGGCCAAGGGTCCAGTTATTGCCTTTTCCGTGACCTTCACCGGTCCAGAGAATGCCATCAACATTGTATTTCGCAGAAGGGTCGTTTAGGCCATATCGAGTAGGTTCGAGTGCTGCGACACGTTCACGTCGGAGAATGTCAAGCGGGTCGATGGATGCAGCGCGGTGGCCGTGGGTGCGAAGGGCATCCGCGTAACGCAACAAAGGGGCATTCGTTACTCGGTTGGCCAGTTGCTCGGACGTGTCTGACGGGCCGTCAAAGAGTGAAACAGAGGAGAGAAACGTATACAGCGACGTACAATCTGGCATGGTGAATTCGCGTACCCTCCGGAAGCCATACGACTCGTCATGATAACGTCGTCTGAGGACGACGACCTTGCCCTCCACCGCGCCAGGGTTCACTAGACCTAGTCGCCCGACTCCTCGTATAGCTGCATCGCGTGCCCGAACGTGAGTGTACATGATGCAGATTAGTCGAAAACGTTCGCCCGTCGTGTCTCGAAGTGGTGGAAGCTGGAACAAGACAAGGCTGCGGAACCGGGCCCGAGTCGGATGGAACTTGGCTCCTCGTGAACTACATATATGTATGTCACGACCCTGGACAATTCACTCCATTTCTTGGGACCCGATTTGAGCTGGGCCGTCACGATAAGGCTCCCCGCAAGTCAAGAGCTCTCGGAGCACGTCCATGTAGCATGGGTAATTGATACCATTATTATTATTACCTCTTCCCAAGTCTTGTCCAGTGGGCTTTTGACGTTTTAGGAAGCATTCCCGAATCAAAACAACCAGCCTGAGAGTTGAGACTACCTCACTGACAAACTGGCGGGTAAACCTTCGTATGTCTATCGACGGTTTGCCGCTCAACGTGGCACCTCATAGCGGGCTGGTCACCAGACTAGTTCGCGTGGGACTGTCCATCAAGCAGCCAAACAATCTTTACATCCCCCATAGGTCGTCGATCGTATGCCTCGTATTTTCGTCCGCGACTTGAGTATGGAGATTTGACTAGCGCGTCTAGACCGATGCATGGCCTTTTCCGTTCATCATGAAAGCCACGAGCTTCGCGGTGTGCGCATGGTGAGTGTCACTACTTTTCTAAAGCATTGAAGTTATTCCTCCCCGCCCTACTCGCGCGGCATGCTCATCGTACCGCACCTCACCACTTTCAAGTTGTTTATTCCTATTTTCAACTGGCATCTAGCTCGTAAATCATCAAGCTCTAGGAAGGATGTGTCTTCGTAGACGGGTTCGTACGGATAAGAGAACCACCTCGCTTTGCTTAAATCCATGCAGTCAGTATTGATGGACGATGGCGTTGCAACTGGCCTACCCAGTGTGCCCAATGATCTCAATTTACCAAACGTTTAGTATGGTACTGGGCCCAATGGGTGGTGGTGTCAGCTCCATCGTCAACTTGATTGCAAGCAAGGACGTTTCCCGAATCCCGAGTCTCAAACAATACATCACGGCGCACGAAGAAGATGGCTTCCTATTACATCGAGTTGGGAGATCCGGGAAGATTGTTTCAATTACTCTCTACGATCTCACAGGCTTCAAATACACTGCTCAACATTCTCTCGATTTTCCGCATGTTCCTACCAGCCTTGCTATCTACGCCTGCAGATCAGGTGGAGGAAGCATGGCGACAGCAATAATATTCTGGTTCTTGTCGTCACATCAATCATATCATGACAAGACGGAAGGAGGAATCTACTAAACAACTACATCCCCTCACTATCCTGACCCTGTCTACTCAAAAGGTTCATAGCAGAACACGGGCCTCCTGATTCTTTCCAGATAGATCGTTTTTCACATCTCGTTTTGCACTCAAGCTTATTTCTCGGCCCTTCGGCAAGTCGCGCACTGTTCTGTCGCTTGATTAGTTTGATTCGAGTCCATGTAGTCCCATTTAGGCCCTTGTAGCGTTTGCATCCTGGACCTTGGCGTGGTTGTATCCCCGCAACAACTCTCTTATCTCTTTCTCCCTAAAGTTGCGTGTATTGTAGGTTGTGTCATGCGTAAAATGACTAGTAGAGTCCTAGGTAACTCTGACCAACTTGATCAAAGATACACAAATGTTTGTTTGTGAGGCATACACCGCGACGACACTCCAGGTCCACATTAAAGCCATGGCGTCGCGACAGTAAGCAAAACGGGTAGACAACAGCAAGGTGAATGTAGGTCGGATGAGTCCGAAGCTACAAGTGAATCTCTCAACACGGCAATGCCAGCCCTCTTTGTATCATCACTCACCTCCTCTCTTGTGTCCTGCGCACTGCTCCAGAATCAATTGCCGAATTTGTTCTTCCGATCTCTCCCTCCGTTTCCGCAGCGCCTGCACGAGATCCACCTCTTTCCATGGCAACGTTGTGATGCACGCGTGCGCACTGAAGGTTTCGTGCTCCCCGAGGCACCTTCGTTCAATAAACTTGCCATTCGTGCTACCACCTTCGAGTGGTGCATCCCACCAGCTTTCCATCCCACCCTCTGCCTCAAACCGATCCAGCTCGGTAACGACAGCGATCATGGGAACGTTTGGTCGCGCAACACTTTGCCGAATGGGACGCACAACCTCTGGCATAACCGTCGCCTTTTGTTTCCGAAGACAATATATGAACAGGTCGATCCCTTCTTTCCGGTCTATCTGACGTATCGCCTCTAGGATCGTCGCGTCCGAAAATCGCCCACCAAACCCAGGCACTTCATACAAGCAAAACTGCTTGTCGGATCCCGGAAGTGTCACGGGAGGATAGGACTTGAGTTTTTGGGCAGAGGTCTTGGCGTTTGGGTGGTCTTTGCTAACGGGGTGTCCAGTGATGAGTTCACGAGGGAACTGACGCCGACCCCGGTACGACCGAAGATTACGACGACGTATGGTGTAATGCTCTTGGGGAAAGGTTAGTGTCAAAGGGTGGAGGTAAGGATGACCGACCTACTGGACGTAAACGTTCGAAAGGTTGGATTGCTTGGTTAGGATACGTCGAACGGGCCGTGCTACCCATGACCGGGTATGGGGCAAGGCTGGGGGTATGAATCATGCGTAGTAGCAAGCAAGACATCAGGTGCCCACCTGGGCGTGACCTGGTGAAGAGTAATGGTTTGCGCCTGATGCATTAGGGTTAATTCATCTACTGAAGTGTATGCCTCATGGTAAACGCACTCCAAAAAAGTGTCGTGTGGCGACGCGAGAGTCTTGGAAGCAAACAAACGCCAAACATGTCATACGATGTTCAAGATCAACCTGAAAAATGACATCCAAGATTGAATCCGAGTCTCATTTTATGCTCGACACTTAGAGGTTCACCATTAAAACTACGTTATTCTCTACTCACGCGTATGCCATTCTCAGTTCGTTCGAGCAACTGTCTCGGGTCAATTGCGCGAATGAGATGTTTCTCAACAATTGGACCGATATTGCTCCTTCGCGAGTGGGGAGGGATTCATGCGAGGTTGAACGACGAGGAAACAAACACCAACATACGGTCCTGACTACGAAGTAAGTTCGTACAGCGCCAGATACGTATATCCTAATTTTTCGCGCCCTGTCGTCGAACGCGTCACCCAGGCGATCGAGTGGTCTCACGTTCCGTGCCCTTCCCGCGTGTACTAGTGTTCGGATTTTGGGACGCCATGCATGTGGTCAGTCGTATACCTCACAATATCTTGTCGTACAACAACTTACTCATCGATTCGTGCAATTATAATCACCGCTACTATCAATGGCAGTGCTTCCCTCACAGTCATTGCATCTTTGACACCACAAATTAGTCTTTACGAGTGCAACTATTCGCAGCATCAATATGTTGATTTGGTCTTCACCAGGAGCAGTGTTTTCGCGATGATATATCCATATATTTTTCAGATCCTCGGCCTTGACTGCCGTTCGGGAGTACAGATGTAGAGTAAGCCTGAGCCGCAGAGGCGTGTGCACTAATGGCTGTGTGCCATTAACCGACACGTTCCCAGTTGACGATGCGATGGGTGACAGAGTATCGCCTTTCCGAGTTGTAGGATCATTTCCTGACCCATGGTATTGGACAACACGGAACCAGAGTAGTGGCATGTGATCTATCGTTGATCTGTGAGGTGAACATGGCGATATCCCCCAGAGCATCGCAAGTCGCGACGGAAACAAATTCAGGGCAGCAGGGTGAGTCAACCCAAACACCTCTGAAGCAATATCGTTGGTTGGAATCAGTACATGTTTGCACGAATAGTGGTCAGGGACGGAATCGCAAGGAGACTACTGTGTATTCCAAGTGTACTCTCCGGTCCGCACGTCCGAAAAGTGGATGATAAGTAAGTGTCTGCTGAGCCAGTGTTGGAGCAATGGTAGAAAGGAATCCAAGTAAACGTAGTTAGGCGAGTCGAGCTAACCAACCATCCTTGAAGGAATGTCACCGATTGCGATCATCAACACAGGTCCGCACTGATGGTGGCTTTGGACGGAACCTCAACAACTGCTGTGTAATTCACACAACCCCGGGCCGGCACGGCCGGAAACGACGGAACATTGCTGTTCTCCTGAACTGTAGGCTCTTTTCTTGACCCACGGTTTGACAGGTAACAATGAATCATTCCGAGTGACAGTAGTTAGGCGAGTCGACCCAACTATTTTTAAAATGATGCCATTGATTGGTATCAGTACAGGTCTCTATTGGCGTGCAGGGTGGCACTGCAACCGCTGCTATGTTTTTTCCAGCGCGCTGCAACGTTCTAGGGTGAAAGGATAGGTATATAAACCTCGCTCTCCAGGCTCGAATTGCTCAACAACTTCAACACCCATCTTAGCTTTCAGACTTTATTCCATCTCACATATCCACCTACTCATATCATGTACTTCATTAAGAGCTTCGTCGTCCTCGCTGCTGCTGCTGCCCTGGCGTCTGCGACGCCTGGTGTATACAGACGCGCTGTATGTTGCCTCATTTCCCCGACAAGTAGAAGAACAATCACTGACCATAGCTTTCTCTACAGGAGGGTGGTCTTCTGTCGCGCCAGAATGGAAACAACTGCCAAGACTACATCGGGAACTGCTTCCAGAACGGTAAGCCCACCTCGTTGGCAACAGAAGAGATCCGCTAAGACGGGTATTCGACGGCAGGTTGCGCGGGCGTGTTCGCAAGCCCCTCGGACACGATCGGTACATGCTCTGCGGGCACGTTCAATGGCTGCCCCTGCGACAAGTGTGGTAGCGGGGATGGCTACATCGGCAGCTGCGCGGCCAACGGCTGCAATGGGATCCAGGGGACATGCACTGCTGGAACGTACCAGGGCTGCCCCTGCAACTAAGTATCCTGCTCCTTGTAGAGAGATAACAAATCTGCCTCGGGATTGTCATTACTGAGGTCATTACCAACGTGCTTCCCTTGATTTCACCCACGCTCGTTTGTTTTCAGTTGACCCCTCCCGAACCATCATGTTTTAGATAATACTCTATTTTAGACGTGCATCTCGAAAACGTGGACCCGGTGTGACAGTTTAAAAATTGCATTACATGCGCCAAAGGGGGACAAAAACAGGCACCTAAATCTGCACCTTCGTGAAACCAACTACAAAGAACAGGAATAGATGAAATCACTTTGTTATCCACCCATGTGTGTACCGTTCTCAGTTCGTTCGGGTAATTGTAGGGTGTTTAGCATCAAATATGTGGATAGGATACTCCCCACAACTTGAGCTTCGCGAAACGGCCGGAAAGGATTCACGCGAAAAACCACGAGGAAATAAATATCAACTTAGTATGGCTGTGAATACAAGAAGGCCCGTAGAGTGCTTGATACATTTCAATTATTCGCGACCAGTGGGCCGGGTATTATCTCGTTAAACGGTTTCACGTTTATAAAGTACCTTCACCGTATGTAGCAGTATCCAGTGAGTCATTGCGAGAGTTCTGAGAGCCATTCATCACGATTCATGTGATCAATTCAATAAATATTGTTTTCTTGTGTACCTTAAAGTCTAAATCAGCTTATCGCACACACAAAATTACGTAACCAACGCTTCGATGCGCACCACCAATAGCAGTGCTTCTCTCACAATGGTTGCATCTTTGATCCCACAAGTTAACATTCACTATGGGCGCCATCATTCTTAGAATCAGTATGGTGGTCTACTTCTCACTCAGAGCAGTGTTTTTCTCAATCACGTATCCATTGCTTTTCAGGTCTTCAACCTTAGAGAAGCCTACAATTCAGAATAAGCGGCCACCGAGACGTGTGCATATCATCAGTCATCGCATTCCGAATCGACAATGCGACGAATGACAGGGCATAGCCTTTGCGAATTGTAGGGTCACTTTCTGACCCGCACCATCGGACAATACAGAACCGGGGTGGGGTCATTTTTCAGGACGAACGTGTAAATACCGCTTTGAATATCGCGCGGGTCAGCCGACCCGAACACCTTGGAGGTAACATCATTGATTGAAATCAGTATAGGTCTGCACTAATGGTGGTCAGGGACGGGTTTCCAAAGCCGTTGTGTATTCCAATTGTAATGTCGAGAGCAGTGCTTACTCAGCCACGGTTCTGGAGCAGTGTTGGAAACGAATCCAAGTGAGCGTAATTAGGAATTAGGCGAGTCGACAACGATCTTTCAAGACACGGCACCATTACAGGTCTGGGTTGATGGTCACCGAGTCCGGAACGAAATCTCAACGGCTGTCATGTAATTCACACAACCCGGCACAGCCATAAACGACAGAACGTCGCTGCCAGGTTCTTTTCTTGACCCACGGTTTGACAGGCAGCAATGAATCCGAGTGACGGTAGTTAGGCGAGTCGAGCCAACTACTTTTGATATGATGCCATTGTTTGGCATCAGTACAGGTCTCCACTAGCGCGTAGGATGGCACTGCAACCGCTGCTATGTTTTCCAGTGTGCTGCAACGTTCTAGTTGACCAAAGAGGGAACGAAGGATAGGTATATAAACCTCGCTGGCCAAGCTCGAATTTCTCAACAACTTCAATACCCATCTTAGCTTTCAAACCCTAGCTCGTCTCACATATTCGTCTACTCATATCACAATGTACTTCGTCAAGAGTTTCGTCGTCCTCGCTGCTGCTGCTGCCCTGGCGTCTGCGACGCCTGGTGTAGACAGACGCACTGTATGTTGCCTCATTTCCCCGACAAGTAGAAGAACAATCACTGACCATAGCTTTCTCTACAGGAGGGTGGTCTTCTGTCGCGCCAGAATGGAAACAACTGCCAAGGCTACATCGGGGACTGCTTCCAGGACGGTAAGCCCGCCTTATTGGTAACAGAAGGGATCCGCTAAGACGGGTATTCAACGGCAGGTTGCGCGGGCGTGTTCGCAAGCCCCTCGGACACGGTTGGTACATGCTCTGCGGGCACATTCAATGGCTGCCCCTGCGACAAGTGTGGTAGCGGGGATGGCTACACTGGCAGCTGCGCGGCCAACGGCTGCAATGGGATCCAGGGGACATGCACTGCTGGAACATACCAAGGCTGCCCTTGCAACTAAGTATCCTGCTTCTTGTAGAGCGATACAAAATTCGGCCTGGGGACCGTTGTTGTTGAGATCATTACCAACGCGCTTCGCTTGATCCCACCTACACTCGTTTGTTTTCTGTTTACCCCTCCCGAATAATCATGGTTTTTTCGATAGAGATACTCCATCGATAAGCTGGGAACATAAGCCGGAATTGGACTATTGCAAAGTTTCTGGTGCTCGTACAAAATACTCTGTTCAATTTAGACGTGCATCTTGGTAGCGAGGAATATGTTTATGGAGGTGATTTCCTCTCTTTGATTCCGGGTCGTTTCCTAGAAAGTTTGACAATCCGGAGAAGGTGTCAATTCCGTCAACGATTGTGTTTGGCCGACACTCTAAAGAATCTCAACTGGATTGCGCAAATTCATAAAATATATGAGCCCGGATTGGAGTAAATGTTTATGTAATTTCCGTGTTCAACCGCCAGGGCCTGTCGATTTGTTGTACACTCGTGCCCGGTTGGATGGCACGGCGTTTTTGCTTCTCAGTACTCAACTTCGATCAAGAAACCGGAAATCGATCACCGAACACTTAATCCCGCTTGTGTGGAGTATTCTGCTACGACACCTTATGGTGTCATGGTATGATATACACAAGCTAGCTGTAGGAGGTCTGTATCAAACGAACGACGAACAAACGAGGACCTATGGAAACGAGCGTAAGTTGTGAATGCCGGACATAAACCAAGGTAGAGCGTCTGGGTATAATATCGTGAACATACAGCTAACGTGAACGGCAAAAGGCGCTGCCTACCGACGAGTAGTCGTAGTCGTACAGACATTGTGCAAAAGAAGAACCGAAAAAAAGAAAAAAGAAAAAAAACTGCGGACACGGAGAGCCCATCAAACGTACGGTAGGTCAGGGAGATATCCCGCGCTCTTCACGTACGTGACCCGCTTCGTTCCATTGCAATTCCTCCAAATGAGATTCCTGACGACCTGCGTCGACTGATACCGCCGTTCGTACAAGTCCATGTTGTACGAGACATCTTCCCGAGACAAGGTCGTCACGCACGCGTGGTCAGCGAATTTCAAGCCCCTGGATGCTAGCATGTCACCATTCTTTCTCGACCCCGACCACCACGCTTCCATCGATTCGCTGTATTTCTCGAGACCTGTTACGACGCCGACCATAGGTACTCTCTCCGGCACGGCGGATCGAACGGCGTTGAAAATCTTCTTGGCGATGCCTTCTTTCGGTCTCAAGCAGTATATGAGGAGGTCGACGCCACGCTCGGTGTAGAGGTCGCCGATGGTCTTTTCAGGGGCATATTCATTCCCGAATCCGGGGATGTCGTAAATATCGAATGCATGTCCGTTGATGTCCACCCTGTATGCGGCCGGAGTCAATGTACAAGGGTGCATGTCGGTACTGAAAGGTGCGTCTTCGCGCCCAAGGATCAGATTCACGAGGGAGCTGATGCCCATCCCAGTGCGTCCAAAGACGACAATGACGTGCACGCGGTCGCCCTTTTCAAAAAAGATCGTGTGAGCGGAAACAACACCGGGGAACGTGCCCGAAAGAAATACGCACATTATCCACTGGCATGGGCATCGTTGGGGATTTAGGTTCGAACGGGTTCAACCCGCGCAACCGAGTCAGTACGGGCGTTTCACTGAAGAGCTTGACGGGTGCGAAGAACTTGGTCGACGCCATCCTAGAGGCGGGGTGGTTTGAACACACTCGCAGTGGTTGGGTGAGAGTTGTTTGGAGCTCGACAGCGGCCTTCTGGTCTTTTGAGTAGGGGTCTTTTAAGAAGGCGTTCCCAGCAAGACGAAGTGACGCCTCATGGAAAGGGTGCCGCACGCCCGCGCTGGGTGCATGCTTCGCGGTGGGCCCCCATCCCGCATTCATGTTTTGATTCCCCACTCTTATCCCGTCAAGGTAACACACCCCGCGGCACGGGTGCTTTGTCTGCTCTTGGCTTTTCTCGTTTGTTGGGCTCGTATTATTGCCATGATTTAGCATGAAGGAGACCCCCAGGGTGACCACCACTACTTTCGGCGTCACGGAAGCTCTCGCGTGGTCACCTGCAGGGTCCCCTCGTGTTCTGATCTTTTGTTCCGAGTGATAAGCCTACGAACAGAGACAAAAAAGCAGGCATTTTACGTGTTGAAGACGCGAATGATGCAGTAACGATGGATGCTGCGATGATTATCTTGTCCCAGGTTCGGATGGGATCCTATGTTGCCTTTGACTTTGCTATGAAATCACGTCAACGTATGGAGCTCAACACGTGTAAGGGCTACACGATTACTGATGCTGGTCTCTACGCCCAAGTTATGCCCACATTCTAGAAACGTTCTATCTATCCTACATACACAACAGAAGGTCACCACGAGCTAGCCGCCAACGTGCCCTACTTCACATCCATCGTACAGCGTTACTGCCAGAAGGTTGGAGAGTGCTAACTCTGGACAACATGAGTATGAGCCACCCACCAACAACCAAGCGAGGTGACATACACATGCCTCATTAATTTCCAAGAAACATGTCTCCCCGGCGAATCCATCTGCCAACACCTCTTTTTTCAGCCCAACAATTCCTCATAATAAGCTGCTTCGCCACCTTTTCGGACTCGGAGAGCCTGTCTTTGAACATTGCATCGCGGGTAGTTGAGGCATCCAATGTCGTGACACAGGCATGGTCCGCGAATACCATTCGTCTCGCTTTCAGATCGGCTTCGTTCGTCGACCACCAATGACCCATCGTCTCTCGATATCTCTCCAAACATGTTATCACTGCGACGATAGGGACATCGTCCGACACTGCGGACCGTATCGCAGTGTAGTTTTGGTAGCCCGCATTCGCGTCTCCGCGTGTACCACGCAGGCAATTCACGACGAGGTCGATCCCACACTGTGCGTCGAGTTCTCGGAGGGCTTTGGTGATAACTGAAGTGGGACATTTGAAGGAGCCAAAACCGGGCGAGTCGATGAGCCGGAAGGAGCGACCGTTGAGTGTGAAGGAGTAAGAGGTGAAGGATTTTGTGCAAGGACTGACGTCGGTGGAAATTGGTGCTTGGGAGACGCCTGTGATTGTATTGATAAGAGAACTGGCGCCGACACCTGTTTGACCGATTATGACGACGTTGAAGACGTCCTGGGTGTTGGGAGTGTGATTGATCAGGATGGGCACGGGGGATGATGAGGACGAGGACGAGGAGGATGGAGGTGAACTGACCTTGTCACTGCGGGCATCTTCGTGGGCGATTTTTTTCAAGAGGTCGTTGACGAGAGACGATTTCGAATCTTTGCGAAGAAAAGCGGGGAGAAAGTGCATGCCAATGAGCTTGTCGAAGCGGCACAGGTCGAACTCGGACGCAGGGCGGTGATCGGGTTTAAAGGGAACGCGCAGCAAGGAAAGGGGAGGTGCACGGCTTCCAAAGTTGAGATTGATAAGTAGCTATGCAGGACCCGGGGAGCGAGAACGTTGCGAATTGACCGTCACGTTGGGGTTGGCGACAACAAGGCCTCGAGGCTTGATGATATATATGGACAATATTGACTCGACAGACCGGTGCCAAGCCTAGACCGACACGTGTTACAGGTCAGGGTTGCGGTGCCAAAAGGACGGGAGTAACTTACCTTCATGGTGGTCGACTCCCAAGTTGTTGTTGTTGTCAGTGGTGATCATGAAACCCGTGCAGAAAGGACGGAGCGGGAGGCGGTGTCGGACATGGAGCGGAGACGGACAAGTACACTACAAATTCTGGTTCCGGAGTATCACGTAGACTTGGTAGATATCGCAACTTCTGGACTCCGATATGTCGACCAAAAAAATATCGTGGGTATCGACCGGAAAGGTAGCTGTTGGGCGTTTGGGAAGCCAGCCAAGATAGGATATCTATTCGACAAGCGCAACGTTCGATACGAGTAAACGCCTAATGGCGATCAGGAGGTTCTCGGAACGGGCCTTTCAAGGTGATCCGACGGCACACGCAGGAAACTGCACGTTCGTGAGTTACCGATGTAAAACCGGAACCAAGATACGCGTCAAGTCGGAGGGACTGGTTTTGGTGTCGGATGGCTGAAAAGAGACGCCGGCGTGCGAAATTGGAAAGTCGACGAGCGGCCCGGACGTTGCCGCGAACGGAGGTTGAGGACGACCTGGACTAGACGGACAACGTGAACAGCGACGACGACAACCGCCAACAGAACTTGGACACTCTTCCAAGCAGCTCGGGTCCTCGCTGGGTACACCATTCGTGAGTGTTGGCGCTCAGTAGATGTCCCAATTCCTAGACTTGTCCTAATCCAGCACACCAACGTCAAATCATCCCCCATTATCCCAGATCGTTCTTTCGTTCTTCAGATAATCTCACTTCCGTTGCAACTTATAAGCTCTCCTTCTCCATTCCTCCCTCCTTCTCCACTTCTCTCATGGACTCCTTCCACGAGCCATACACGCGCGCAGGCGACGACATCTCTCTCGATGCCGTCCGCGAGCAAGTACGCGCACTCGAAGAGGCCCACAAGGCTCACGGCGTACAACTCTCCGGCAGGATCGTCCACGTCTGCCACTACCTCCCCGTCGTCCCCTCCCTCATCTCCCCCACGTCCCCGGCTGCCGCGGGGGTCCTCAGCCCTCCTCCATCCCCGCCTACCCACTATGGCGATGTCCCTGCTAGCCCAATAGGAGACGCTGCACAGGCAGAGCAGTCTTCCGTCTCCTCCAAACGCTGGAAGCTTGCACCCAGATACGGCCATGCAGCTATGATCTCGGGTATTCGCTCCCTCTCTACCACTCACGACCAGCTCATCGTAGGCTGGACTGGCGATATCGCCTCACTTCCCTCCGTCGGCGCTGCATCCGCCGAGGGGACCGGCGGCGGCGCTGGTGAAGGGGAGCACCGCATTCCGAGTCATCTTGTCAACCGAGCCGATAAAGAGGCGCTAGAGGCGGAGTTGGCCGGATTCGACGAAGACGGCCAGGGCCAGGGGATTGAGGGGAACAAAGGCAAACTCGAGTACGTCCCTGTTTGGCTGGAGGATAGGGTCGCACACGGACATTACGAAGGGTATTGCAAAACGAGTAAGTGTCTTCTCCGTTTCACCTCGTCACCATATCCTGCATTTCGTCACTTGGTCGCATCCTTATCATCGTACTGTACTTGGCTTTCGCCCGCTTTTTCGCCGCGCGATTGCCATTTCTTCCGCGGTCGGGATATCTTTCAGCGATGTTCATCCGCTTGTGGAAAGTCACCCCAGTGCCATGACATCCGGTTGATAGGTGCTCCGCTGGCCATACATCGCTTAATCTCATATTTTGGGGCGCTTTCTTTCCGGGTAAGATGAAACACAGAGTACGACCAATGCTCGCTGTCCCCCCGTACGAGCTGCGTATATGCGCGTTGGTTCTGGTGTCGGATAGACATAATAGGGATTAACGTCATTTGCATTTGCTCGGTTTCTTTTCTTCCCTTTCCCTTTGTGGTACTTCGCTGTCCCGCCTCACGTGACCACCTGACATTGACCTCACTCAAAGCACTTTGGCCGCTGTTCCACTATCTGCTCTGGCAGGACGTTGCTACAGAGTATGCATCGGCAGATGCGCACTGGGTGCACTACGAACAGGTACGCCAAATTCTATCTACTTCGCTAACTTGGTATTCATCTCGGCACACAGGCAAATCAAGTGTTCGCCGAGCGTATTGCGTCCGTACTCAAGCCAGGTGATCTTGTTTGGGTACATGATTACCACCTTCTCCTCGTACCAAAGATTTTGCGCGGTAGATCGGGTGAGAAGGGGACCGACGCGTGAGTCCACGCCGTTGGCTATGTGTAGTCGAATCCTGACGGTATACATCTCACCTCAGAATTATCGGACTCTTCGTGCACACGCCATTCCCGAGCTCGGAGGTATTCAGATGCTTGCCACGTAAGTTGGTTGTCAGCTTGCGCCGTCCTTGTTAGATCTCATGGTTGGGTTAGGTCGCAAAGAGATCCTCGAGGGGATGCTCGGTGCCGACCTCGTTTGTTTCCAAACGTACTCGTACTCTCGTCACTTCATATCCACCTGTGTTCGCGTCTGTGGACACGAAACGACTACCCGTTCTTTATCTGCGCCTACGTCATCAAATACCTCCTCCACTCTCGGCGTCAGCGCGCATCCAGTCTCTGCCCACCCTGATCGCAATAATCCATCCACCTCTTCCGAGAACAAGTTTGTAGGCATCGATGTACAAGGCCGTATTGTCGCAGTCTCTCACTGTCCGGTCGGAATCGATGCCGAACGTGTCGCGAGGGACACCTTACGGCCGGGCGTCCAACCTAAGTTGGAGGCCCTCCGAGCGTTGTACGCGGATAAAAAGATCATCGTGGGAAGGGACAAGCTGGATGTCGTCAAGGGAGTCTTACAAAAGGTATGTCGTCATTTCGAGGCG
>JBBPUO010000218.1:0-10007 GCA_038094755.1 Caloboletus firmus | reverse complement strand
TACATAAAAAATGCTTTCCATGGAACGGGGTACGACCGTGGGAAGATAATGCTGCCTCACACGTGCGTCCTGCCACCGAATTACGTCACTTTACCGCCGGATTATCTGATCGGCGGCAGCATGTTCAGATATCACCTCATCAACTCCCGGATCTCAACAGTCCTGAATCAACAATTGAAAGGCATGCCGACCTGTGGCCTGCATGTAGACTCTCTTCCAATGAGTGCTTACGATGCATAACAAGGTTTAAGAGGTGTCCGTGTATGGGTAAGCGAGGTAGCTTCGCCGCTTGCCACCCCAGCACGCAATACTCATTGCTCAGTCGCGCAATCCAACTTCGATCGCTCCTTCGCTTTTCGGCACCTATATACCCTCTACCGGACCCTTTCTCAGCATTCATTCACAGTCCTCACCAGTAAGTACCCTAACCGCCTGTCGCATTTCCCTCAACTATGCTTCCACTCACCGACCTGCTCAGTACCCAACCCACCCATAACTTTACAGGCTAGCAAACATGGAAAGTTCAACAAACATCAGCGTCGAGGCGTATACTCAAGGTTGAGTTCCGTAAGATGTCCACCTCAGGCCTTTATTAAAAAAAGTGCGTGTCGCGAAGCACACACGACAACGCACAAACGAGGTTAGTACGATAACTGTAACTCGAAGGTTTGGGCGATTTATGCAACGTGCATTGCATTGTTACGTTCAAGTACGTTTAATGACAGCATGCGGCCGATTGCATCGGACATACGAGCTCTAGCAGGCTGGGCGCTGAGCGCTGAGCACTGCTAAGCATCAATCATGCATCGTGACCACCACACACGTGCCTGGTTGTGATGTGATTGATTGTCCCTCGCACCCTCTCTCGAGTCCGTCACGATGATCACCAGAAACGTCGTTTTTCAAAAAAAATGTCATTTTCCTCACTGCTATGACATGGTCATGCTGGTTTGACTACAAAAAAGGAGAAGAAAAAGTCAGGCACGAGATCTATCAATGGATCCTTTGTCAACCAGAAATAAAAAGCGAAAATGCCCATGCTAGAATCGCAGTGACGATCGAACGAAAAACCAAGAAAGCAGGGGTGTACTGGGTAAAGAAGCATGGGAGGGGGAAGAGTACACATCTGGGTAACGAAGGAAGGCCTAGCCCTGCGCGTAAATATCTTTCATCCATGATGCTGTGGTATGTGGGGCCAGGGGGAATGTGTCGTGTGTCGTGCATGTGCGAGAGCATCCGCCCAGTCAGACATCGATAGTATGTACGTGCGAGAGATAGATAGTGCATACTGCAACAATGGGAAAAGAGAGGTTCGGGGAAGAGGTATCCCAGTGGATCCAAAATATCCAACCTGCCAGTACGTCTCGACCACACGTCCAACGTCCATCAATCTATCACGTTGCTGAACCAGCCGCATCGCTCAATCGACGGGCGATAAAAAACTCGCAAGTGCCCAACCCACATCCCCTGTCTCATACCCATCACCTTTGCTTTTCGCTCGCACGAGCAGTAGACAGTCCTCCCCTTCATCGACATACAGTGGCAGGTCGACGTGCGTCGAAGGATGCCCATATTCGCGCAGGACGTCAAACGAGTCACTATAGACGAGCTGGAAGAACGGAAGGCCGCGATACGAAATGCCGACAGGTGGTAGACAGGGGTGGATAACCCGCGTAGTGTATAGCGCACGCGTGGCGGAAAGCGTGGGCGATGGACGTGTCTGATGCGAAGGCAACGACGTAGAACCGTTGGAGGAATGCGGTTGTGAGTGGTGCGAAGGAGACTTGATGGACGACAATCGTCGACGAAGATGCGCAGGCCGGAACGTGTCAGTAAGCTTACTTTTGAGACTCGCCCGCCGCTGAGTCCGTCCCCTATATTCTGCATTCATTTCTTCGGCATCGAATGCGTCAAGAGACAGCGGGGACGGTAGATAATGATTCTCAAAATCCACAAACACCTGTGAGGACTGTGATGACATCGTTCGCAGAGGCGAGATCGCAGATTTGCTCTTCGTGCGTGGTGGCCCGTTACTCCCCCCACCGTACATCTGCGAGAAGTTCGGCTTGAGACGAGGCACTGGTGGTTCCTCCTCCGTTCGACTACTCCAACCAGACTTGCTGCTCGACGTGGCCGATTTGCCCAATCGGAATGATTCATCGGACGGTCGGCTCTGCATCTGCGGGGTGATCGAAGCACCTCCGCTGCGTCTACCCTTCGAAGGTATGGTGTTACTCAATGGCTGATGTTGATGGTTCTGCCCCTTCGTGTGGGACGAAGGCGTCGGCGGTGCGTGCTGTGATGCCGTCTCTTTATGCGAGACTAAGGTCGTTGCCGGTGAGCAGACAGCGCGCATTCGGAGAACGAAGTCCGGCTTACCCTCTGATGAAGAGCGCGAGTGAAATACAGATGCATCATACGAGGTTCCGCCTGGAGCAGATGGATGAGATGGTACGGCCACTCTACGTATCATGCCATAAGTTAAAATACGAGGCGAATGGATTGAATCGAGAAATATCGCTACGTACCCGCTCTGATTACCCTTCTGAAGGATATCGATATCGATATTGAGAGTCCTGCTTAAACCCCCCGTGGTAGCTTGTCTGAGAGACGACGACGATTCGCCGACAAGAGGATCAGCATTACTCGACTGTGATGCCAGCATGTTACCAAGTGGCCGGGACAGCGGACAACAGCTCAAGAACTGTTCGATGGTGGAGATTAGCACCTCCGCTCCAGGCCGCTCCTCAACTGGTGACCAGCAACGTTGAATAAAATTCCAGTGCGAGTCATCCATCCTTCCACATTCCGGTCGGCCTGGCTTCTGGCCTTTCGCCAAGCATAAAACAATGGCAATTTCTTCCCGGAACTCAGACCATGGCTGTTTCCCGGATAATACCTGCAACGCAATCAGAATGGATCCATCTTTCATGCTAGCAGACCTCCCTGTAGAAAGACACATCCAAAGGAGTATATATCGCTTTTGATTGTCCTGCGGAACATCTCTCCTAATTCAATTTGCTCTGGTGCAGTCCAGCGCAAGGCTCCCGGTCGCGTGGTAGATCTTTGGAGATAGGATAACGCTTCAGGAATATTCCCCACCAAAGAAGCATAGCCGAAATCGGTCAAGCGTGCAGTGTAGTCTGCATCGAGAAGCACGTTGTTCTGTATGATAGTTAGACGAAAACAATGCTCATGTGTCTCCTTTGACGCACACAGTTCAGGTCACCGTGGACGATTTGAAGAGAATGCACTGCAGAGTATCATCCTTTCGAGCCTTTGGAATCATAACAGCAACTCACAGTAGTGCAACCCATTGGCAATATCCAGTAACTGTTGTGCAAAGTCAGAGGAAGAGAAAATAGACAACATTATGGGTGCGCACAAACTGGAGCCGGTGTGCCACGCCTAGACTGTCGTCATGATTCGCCAGGAAAGTGTGAAGAGATTCATTTGGCATCCACAATGACACCAGCGACATTGTACCCGTCAGTCCAAAGCCATATGCAATACCCAGGAACGGAACGATATTGGCGTGTTCGAGTCTCTTCCAGATTCCAAGTTCTCGACGTAGCATCTATGGGCCAATTTAAATCAAATTTGCTACCCGTAGATAAGGTGAGTCACCTTGACATATTTATCACCCGTACCTTCATCTATGGTAACCCTGAATCGGAAAGCCTTCACGGCAACCTGAAAGGGAAGTGAATTAGAGTCGCCAGCGAGCCAAACCCTGTTCCCAAACTTTTTTTGATGCCGAACCACAAGTATGATGACATTTATAGACATCACCAAAAGCACCTCCAGCAACATACTGACCGCCAGTATTAGAGATATAGGGTGTGAAATCTGGTGGAGGAGGTAAATTGGTACTAAGAAAGTTGATTTCAACGAGGGAACTATATCAGATCATGATGTTATAGGGTACCGAAAAGACATACTTGAAGTTGGATATTTGACCCTGTCCGAGAACGTTCACCGCCGGCGAAGTGTACGAGAAGTGGGGTTTGAGACGAGGCACCGGTGGCTCCTCCGTTCGCCTATTCTGACCAGGCTGGCCGCTCGACTTGGACGATTTGCCAGACTGGAACGATTCATCGGACGGTCGGCGCTGCGTCTGCGGGGTGATCGATGTACTTCCACTACGTCTGCGGTTCGAAGGTATAGTGTTGATCGGTGACTGATGTTGATGGCCCTTCCGCTTTGCATGGTGCGACGAGGGCGTCGGCGGTGCTTGCTGGTTCGACGCATGTCCAGGATCGGGCGTCGCTGCCCCCTGCATTGTCAACGGCAGTGTAATCGTCATCTTCATCGACCGGTGATGATCCTTCCCATTACCCTCCCGCGCACCCTCCCTCTCCTTCTCACGCCGCGCAGCCAGATCACATAGCTCTTTCTCCCTCTCCGCCCACCAATTGTCCTTGCGCGTGATCCTCATCGCCGAGTATCGCACCTCGACCTCGCCCCATCGTTCCCACCACACTCGTAGCGTCTCTTCGGCCCCACCGCACCTCTCCCCGTCCACCCTGAGTGTATCCCACAGCTCAGCCCATCTCTCCCTAACGGAATTATAGAATGCCGCTTGTTGCTTTGCGATGATACGCACTGCAATCCCCGTCGCCTTGTTCATCGCACGCAATAGGATGGGCAATTCAGCAGACAGCACGGACCGGAGCGCAAGGTAGGATTGTGACGCGGTCAGAAGGGCGGGTGCCGGACGACGAGACTTGGAAGGGGAAAAGGGGGTGTGGAGGAGGGCGACATGCAGTGGTTCGAGCGAGTGCATCGCACCGAGGAGTTTTATCGGGGGTTCCATTATCACTGCCAGATCGCAGAGGAGAGGGATGAACGACTTTTGCAACTCTTGTTCGAGGTCCGCGCACAGACCTGGAAGGCTAGCCAGCAAAAGGGTGAACGCATCGTATGCCTCCGAGCGTCCTTCAGCATCCGGCTCGTCAATGAAACCGGACGCATCTAAGAGTACAGACGGCGACAGGGTGAACCCGAGAACGGCACCAAACGTGATGCCCCATTGCCATAATGCAACCAAGGCGTGGCGCATGCTCAATCGCCACTCCTTCACGTCTTTCGCAAGCTTATCTAGGAAAACTCCATACCTCTGCAGCTCTCCTTCTAATCGTGCCACCTCCACAGCTTCTGCATTAGCGGAGACGTTCTCTGCGACGTCCTTGGATTTGGGCCCGCGGAGGGATTTCATTCGGCTCAGATGCACAGAAGCAGCAGCTCCCACACCAACATTGACTGTCCCATTGCCCTTCCTTGACTTCCCTGATCCGTTGGCGGTGGGAATTGGTGCACCTCCGAGGACCTCGCGTACGACCTCCCGACGTCGACGGTCCTCGTTGATACTTCTCGCGACTTCCTCCATTCGTTCACGTGCTTTTACGAGCGCGCAACGGTCACCATGAGAGTCGGGAGTGGCGTCGATGATAGCGCCAAGGAAAGCCGAATAGTTAAGAAGTCGCTGTATGGGCTTGATGAGAAGGGAAGGAAGATCCCAGGCATGCGTCAGGGAAGATGCGAGCGTTCGGGTATGCGACAGGTATGTCGAGAGCGTTGGAGAGGGAGGGAGGGCATTCAGGTGGACGAGTGCAGTCGGATGACGAGTAATGTATGTCTTATAAGGAGGTTCGAGGGCTGGGATCTGAGCACAGAGCAAACGATGTGAACGCAGAAGACACGACAAATAACATGTACACTCACGATCTCGAGGAATAGCGCACCAACTCTATCTTCGCCACTGCCCCCGTCGAGTGCACCCCCGAGGGCTTCCTCTAAGCGCTCGACGAAGTGATCCGAGAACATGGCCAGATCGTTGATGTTCCCAAATATAATTCGTACGTCCTCCCTGGTCATCGGGGGACCAAGCTGTGAAGAAGCTGTAGAAGAATCCGAAGCAGTGGGGACTGTTCGCGACGACGAGCTCGACCCAGAACCAGGCGAGAAGGGCGGTGGGCTAGGTGGGCCGTTCGTGTTGAAAGGAGCCGGTTGCCCTGCGACGCGAACCGCGTTACAAGATTAGCGTAGCCCGTCATAAAAAGGGGTGACCTGCCTAGTGCGAGTGGGATATGTATATCGCGGATCAACGCAAGATCTGATGCGTATGCACGTTCTGAAGAAAGCAATTCGCGCAGGGCATGAACTCTCTTTGTCGTGACCGTCGGTTGATTCGGTGTGGTAGGGCCCATTGGGGCAGCGCACTTTGGAACATCGAGGGTGAGGCTGTCCGTGGAGGAAGGCTGGGATAAGTCCAGATCATAGTATTCTTCCTCTATCTCGTCGCTGTCGTCGATAGCGACCTCACCTTCTGTGCCAGGTGGAAGAGGCAAGGTTTTTTCTTGGCTAGTCTCTGCCTCTAGAGTGGTAAGGGGAGCGGTGAGAGACCCTTCTAACTCGCGGAGGGAGAGCATTAGAATCAGCTGAGTGTCGCCGTGGTCGGCGTCGACGTCGAGGGAAGGTGCGGCGGGGTCGACGGAGATGTCGAAGGTGATCACTCTGGGTGCTATTCCGGTGAAGGCGGAAGGGGAAGGCTGGCAGTGAGGGCGGGGACAGGGTGGTGAACGCGGGCCGTTTGTAATTTCGCGGCCCACACGCGAGGCCCACTGACACATTGCGAAAATTATGAGATTACCTGATATGGCTGAATTTCCCGACAACACATGAAAAGAGTTAGTCGCGACTGATAATTGTTCATGCAATGTCAGGAGCTATCAGAGTCAGTGATACTTACTGAATATACTGACTCTGAGTTCTGAGTTCTGACTGAGCTTTATTAAGCACTATGTTGATTATACATCGCGACGACCACACGAGGAGAAAAACGAAAGCGAAAGCGCCCATGGTAGAATTGCAGCAACGATCAAGCGAAAACCCGGGAAAGCAGGAATGTACTCGGTAAAACAGCATAAGAGGAGAAATGCAGCACAAAAAAACAAGGAAAAAAAAGACAACCATCTTGAAGGGAGAAAAAGAAAAAGTCAGCAAAAACAGTGCAGTGTATGGGCAGTGTACAATGAATTAGTACAAGCATCTAGGTAACGAGAAAAGGCTTAGCCTTGCGCGTAAAGATCCCATAATATCTTTCCATGCGTACGTGATGGTGTGCTGTGCGGGGCGGTGTGGGATGTGTCGTGTGTCGTGCACTTGCGATCGTAATGAAAATGCGCGGTCTATCCATGATGCATGATGAACGGTTGGGATGCTGTGGTGGGTTACGACAGGTAGATAGCGCAGTAACAGTGGGAAAGGAGAGGTTCAGGAAAGGGGGTATCGCAGTCGGACAAAATATCCGACCTGGCAGTACGTCTCGACCACACGTCCATCAATCCATCACGTTGTTGAGCGAACTGCATCGCTCAATCGACGGGTAATAAGAAGCTTGCAAGTGCCCAACCTACATCCCCTGTCTCATACCCATCACCTTTGCTTTTCGCTCGCACGAGCAGTAGGCAGTCCTCCCCGTCGTCGACATACAGTGGCAGGTCGACGTGCGTCGAAGGATGCCCATATTCGCGCAGCACGTCAAATGAATCGCCATAGATGAGCTGGAAGAACGGAAGGCCGCGATACGAAACGCCAGCCGGTGGCAGGCAAGGGTGGATAGCTCGCGTAGTGTATAGCGCACGCGTGGCGGAAAGCGTGGGCGATGGACGTGTCTGATGCGAAGGTAACGACGCAGAACCGTTGGAGGAATGTGTTTGTGAGTGGTGCAAAGGAGAGTATGGTGGCAGAGGTGCATCTGTCGAATGGTATGATGGCGCGAGAGACGAGGGTGCGCCCAAAGACTTGACGGACGACGATCGTCGACGATGATGCGCAGGCCGGAATGTGTCAGTAAGCTTACTTTTGAGACTCGACCGCCGCTGAGTCCGTCCCCTATACTCTGAATCCAGTTCTTCGGCATCGAATGCGTCAAGAGACAGTGGGGATGGTGGATAATGGTTCTCAAAATCCACAAACACCTGCGAGGACTGTGATGACATCGTTTGCAGAGGCGAGACCGCAGAGTCACTCTTTGTGCGTGGTGGCCCGTTACTGGCCCCACCATTCGTTTGCGAGAAGTTCGGCTTGAGACGAGGTACCGGTGGCTCCTCCTCCGTTCGACTATTCCGACTAGACTTGCCGCTCGACTTGGTCGATTTGCCAGACCGGAGCGATTCATCGGACGGTCGGCGCAGCAACTGCGGAGTGATCGAGGCACTCCCGCTACGTCTGCGATTCGAAGGTATAGTGTCGATCGATGACTGATGTTGATGACCCTGCCGCTTTGCATGGTGCGACGAGGGCGTCGGCGGCACTTGCTGGTTCGACGCACGCCCAGGATCGGGCGTCGCTGCTCCCTGTACCGCCGATGGCGGTGCAGTCGACTTCTTCGTCGACCGATGAGGATCCTTCCCATTACCCTCCCTCTCCTTCTCACCCCGTGCAGCCAGATCCCGTAGCTCTTTCTCCCTCTCCGCCCACCACTTGTCCTTGCGCGTGATTCTCATTACCGAGAGTCGCACCTCGACCTCGCCCCATCGTTCCCACCACACTCGTAGCGTCTCTTCGGCCCCACCGCACCTCTCCCCATCCACCCTGAGTGCATCCCACAGCTCAGCCCATCTCTCTCCAACGGAGTTATAGAATGCCGCTTGTTGCTTTGCGATGATACGCACTGCAATCCCCGTCGCCTTGTTCATCGCACGCAATAGGATGGGCAATTCAGCAGACAGCGCGGATCGGAGCGCAAGGTAGGATTGTGACGCGGTCAGAAGGGCGGGTGCCGGACGACGAGACTTGGAAGGGGAAAAGGGGGTGTGGAGGAGGGCGACATGCAGTGGTTCGAGCGAGTGCATCGCATTCAGGAGTTTCGTCGGGGGTTCCATCATCGCTTTCAGGTCGCAGAGGAGAGGGATGAACGACTTTTGCAACTCTTGTTCGAGGTCCGCGCACAGACCTGGAAGGCTAGCCAGCAAAAGGGTGAACGCATCGTATGCCTCCGAGCGTCCTTCAGCATCCGGCTCGTCGATGGAACTGGATGAATCTAATAGTACAGACGGCGACGGGGTGAGCCCGAGAACGGCACCAAACGTGATGCCCCATTGCCATAATGCAACCAAGGCGTGGCGCATGCTCAATCGCCACTCCTTCACGTCTTTCGCAAGCTTATCTAGGAAAACTCCATACCTCTGCAGCTCTCCTTCTAATCGTGCCACCTCCACAGCTTCTGCGTTATCGGAGACGTTCTCTGCGACGTCCTTGGATTTGGGCCCGCGGAGGGATTTCATTCGGCTCAGATGCGCAGAAGCAGCAGCTCCCACACCAACATTGACTGTCCCATTGCCCTTCCTTGACTTCCCTGTTCCGTTGGCGGTGGGAATTGGTGCACCTCCGAGGACCTCGCGTACGACCTCCCGACGTCGACGGTCCTCGTTGACACTTCTCGCGACTTCCTCCATTCGTTCACGTGCTTTTACGAGCGCACTGCGGTCACCATGAGAGTCGGGAGTGGCGTCGATGATAGCGCCAAGGAGAAGCGAATACTTGAGAAGTCGCTGTACGGGCTTGATGAGAAGGGAAGGAAGATCCCAGGCATGCGTCAGGGAAGATGCGAGCGTTCGGGTATGTGACAGGTAGGCAGAAAGCGTTGGAGAGGGAGGGAGGGCATTCAGGTGGACGAGTGCAGTCGGATGACGAGTAATGTATGTCTTATAAGGAGGTTCGAGGGCTGGGATCTGAGCAGAGCCAACGATGTGAACGCAGAAGACACGACAAACAACATGTACACTCACGATCTCGAGGAATAGCGCACCAACTCTATCTTCGCCACTGCCCCCGTCGAGTGCACCCCCGAGGGCTTCCTCTAAGCGCTCGACGAAGTGATCCGAGAACATGGCCAGATCGCTGATGTTCCCAAATATAATTCGTACGTCCTCCCTGGTCATCGGGGGGCCAAGCTGTGAAGAAGCTGTAGAAGAGTCCGAAGCAGTGGAAACTGTTCGCGA
>JBBPUO010000216.1:13817-39239 GCA_038094755.1 Caloboletus firmus | reverse complement strand
ACATATGGTAGATACGTTCCCACGGATACATGGTCCGTGCGCATACGCTGGTAGTATATATTCTGTGAATATACACCACAAGAACTCTAGTCTAGTTCTTGTTGGATTTCCTCTATCCTTGATGGATCTCCTTCCTTACATTTATTTCTTCTTTTGATGATGGTTTCGTCTTTGTTGCCGAGCTTCCCACGACGTACGACACGACGCCGGATAGGGTCGCCAACAGATAGAGATAGTCATGTGCACCAGCAGCAATGAGATCAGGATCCTGATTTGCCTTGAACCATCCAAGCAGTTGAGTGTTCTTGGCATTATTAAGTATCTCTTCCAAGTGGGCTTCAGCACGAAAGATGACATTTTGCTAACCAGGGAGATGGACAGGAAGATGATAGATGGCTGGCCATTCCATGTGTATAGAGAACTTAAAGATATTGTGGCAGGCCTGGGTAGAGGAAATGTATCTGGCATCAAGGTAGGAGCGAATCTCATCATGACTCTCTATCTAGACTGTGGCATGGTCAGGACCCTTGTAGATGTACTTGTGAATATATTTAATAGCCTTGATGAAACAACAGACTTCTAGATTGATATGGCAATCAAACTATACCACCAGCTCCCTGGGATAAGGCACCATATGTCTGTTATCAAAGGTATCTTCCTCTTCTGAGTAGTCCTGCCATTCTCAGGGCAAGCATAGTCAGGATAGCCATTCTCCTTGATGATGGTGTGAGGAGAGAAGGGCTTGGGAAAGCACTTTTTGCAGACATTGTTTTCAATACACCTCTAAGAAGAGCAAGGGCCATGGAGCATGAATTTGGTAATGACAGCATGAAGTTGGGGATGGATCTGGGGATCTGGAATCTGGGCAGAGATAATGGCATCCACTTGTTGCACAGCACGAATTTTATCAGGCTCCTCCAAGAAGATTAAGAGATGCATGTGAGGGAGATCACACTTTTGATATTCAATGGTGTAGACAATGCCAGCCACTTGGTCATAGTAGCCATCACAAATCTTCTTGAGCAAGGCTTGCTGTTTTCCATGGAAAACCCTTGTGACCAGATCAGGTCTATCCACAGCACTTTGACCTATTTTCATCCATGGTAATCAGATTATGGTCAGATGTAATAAGGGTAAAAACAAACCTGGAAGGAGATTCTGAGTGATCTCTGGCCAGCTTCCATTGGCAGTCATTGTGAGAAAAAGGTCAGGCTTTTTAAATTCATGGCAGATGGCCAGAGAGTCCTAAAGGAGCTGCTGTATATAGCAAGGACTATCCTTGTGAGTAGAGGGAAGAACAACACGTCCAACCTGAGCCATGTCTTGAATACCATCCTGAGCCATGTGGTCTTGCAATCCTTGATAGAGATCAGCCCTAAGTCTTGTCTGGTTGTTGGCAGCCCAAGTGAGGTTACACTGGTCAATAGAAGCCCAAGCATCACAGATTAACTGCTAGAAGAGTCTATCACTCTTGAAGAGATTGGATGGCTCTATGTCTGGTGGATACACATGCAGCCTATAAGTATACCAGAGCAACTGGGTGACCTTCTTGGAGCAATGAGGATGACCATTATTAACATCTTGCAATGGAATATCCAGATGCCAGCCTTCTTCTCCATGTGGAAAAAAGAGAATATAGTGAAGGGGAAGGTAGGATGGATGAAGGTTGCTGATGCGACGTAGGTCACCACCTTGAAGACAAAGGACAATATCACAATCCACTCTGACATTCTGTGAGCCATTACCAGGGACTATTGCAACTATCTCATCCACAGTAGGCAGATTATATCTTCTGGCATCATTGCCCTGTTGAAGATGAAGTCTCATGTGCACATTGGTATGTTCCTCTGGAGGCTTGGCCTATAGTTCCAATTATAAGCTTAAGTGATCAAAAAGAAACATGGATTTGAACTTGGACTTACCCTCATAATTTCATAGGCCTGAAGATAGAGTGGAGCATAAGGGTGAATCTCTGTAAGGGTGGTGTGCAGATCCAGCAAGATACCAGGGTCCAGTTGAAGATTGCTTTGAACATGTCTATCAGTTGCTGTTACGGACACGTCTTTTACGTATGTTTCTTTTCCTGATCACGTGACCTCTTGCACGTGACTTCTTCTTTTTATGATCACGTGACCCTTGCACGTGACTTACTTATTTCCACGATCACGTAACGACCACGTTGATCTATTTACGATCCGATCTAGGGCACGGTCCCTTTACTCGGCTAGTTCATTTCCGTCGACCCTGGACTTCTTTTCATTTCCGTCAGGGTCGCTCTTCTTTATTCTCACGGATATTTCCATCGTGCTTCTCTTCCATTTTGAAGCCACGACTTAGACGTATGTATTTCATTTCTGCACGTCTTCCCTTCCATTCCAGAAGCCACGCCTAGGACACGTTTCCCTTTATCCTTATACGTAGGATAGTCTTCTCACGGCCACTTGGTCTGTGCGCACATGTATCTACTATAAGTAGCTGGCAATGCACGCCACAAGAACTCTAGTCTAGTTCTTGTGGGACTTCCCCTAGTCATTGTTCCTCTCAATCGCTCGGCATCTCTTCTCTAGACGATATAGGACGGCCTCGACTCGACTTTTGACAAGACGTGCGATTAGGGTCACTTACAGTTGCCTCCTGTGGATCATAAATATAGAGCTGGGCAAAGGAAGGCTGGTGACCATCTGGTGAAATAAGAGCACCTATGAGATGATGGAGTATGCCATGAATGCAGAATGATATAGGTCCAGACCCTTGAATGGCTTGGTGGTCCACATCAATGCCCATGGAAGTGAATGCCAAAGTGTTGTTGTACTGGTGTATCTTCTTCTTAAATTCTCTATGATCCTGAGGGTCATCAAAGAGATCCTGAAGGACATGTGGCCACTGCTGAATAGAAGGGAGATTGACCTGGCCTTGAAGACAGCACATGCCAAAGCATGGATTATGGATACCAGAGTTGGTAAGTTTCTCAGTGATAAAGTGGAAAGCATGACACTTTGGGCATTGAATATTCATAGGTCCAAGGGAATGGGGTTGAACAGGCTCAGTGTATGGTCTTCCACCAGGAGGAATATGATAAAGAGGTTGAGGGTCAATGGAGCCATCAGAACTGCTGGAGCTGAAGCTAGAGCTAGAGCCATCAGAATTAGGATCAGGATCAGGAATGGGAGAATGGAGTCTTGGCAATGAATGTCTAGATATAGATGATCTGGTTGAAGAGAAACCAATGGAAGAGTGAACATCTGGGCTAGAAGATCCTGGAGATGATGTGGCTGAAGAGAAACCAGCAGAAGAAATGGAATCAGGGCTAGGAGATCTTAAAGCAGGTCCAGAAGATCTAGAAGATTATGGATCAGAAAAATCATAATGTATATTATAAGTATATACTTACTGTTGTCTTGCCTGGTCCTGCTTATACTGTTCTGCTGAGTGCTGATTATATTCTCCCAAGGCCTGTGTGAGCAAAGCTTGAGAAAGCTGTTGTACATGCTGAATTGCTTGATGCTCTTGATGCTCATGCTCCTCTTCTTGCTGCTGTAGCCTCTGTTGTTGCTCCTGAAGAAGTCTTTGATGATGCAGCTCCTGTCTCTGCAATGCCTGTTGCTGCTCTTTAACAATCCTTTGAATATTGTACCTCCTGTCTCTGCAATGCTTGTTGCTGCTCCTCGATAATTCTCTGATGATGCAACTTCTCTCTCAGTAATGCTTGTTGCTGCTCTTCAGCAATTCTCTGGCGATATAACAGCTCTTGCTGCAAAGCTTGTTGCTGTTTTTCAGCAATCCTTTGGTAATGAAATAGCTGTTGCTGTAATGCTTGTTGTTGCTCTTCAGCAATTCTCTGGTAGTCTAAGAGCTCTTGCTGCAAAGCTTGTTGCTGTTCTTCAGCAATCCTTTGGCAATGAAATAGCCCTTGGCACAATGCTTGTTACTACTCCTCAATAACCCTCTGGTAATGTAGCTCCTGTTGACGCAGTATCTCTTGCTGAAAGTTTAAAACTCTTTGATGCTCCAGTTCTTGTCTCTATACCAGCTCTTGCTGCAACTGCATTTGGTAATGGTGCTCTTGTAACTGCTGTTGTAGTTATTGCAATCTTATAGAATGTTCTTGTTCTTGTTCCTACTGAGCTTGCATATATCTCTAGTTCTTAGTCTCATGTTGAAAATTGATAACATGCTGGTGGATCTGTGGATTTTGTTGTAGAGGCAAGGTAGGTCCAGGTCCAGGTTCAGAATGAATATCAGAGGAATGATTACATCTTTGATTGCACCGCCTACCATGAGTCTGATTAAAGCCTTCCAATAGGCAAGCACTGTAATTCACCCGAGCACCCATTTGAGGATAATTTTGAGGCTGTGGAGGAGGTGGCACAAATGCCTGATAAGGTAGTGGCTGAGGAAAGGCAGGCTACATTTGCAAGGGTGGTGGTGGTAATATATTCACAGGAGGAACTGGATGTTGCATTTGATTCTGATACATACATTGCATGTCATGATATGCAATCTGATGACAGAGTATGCCAGGATATTGGTGAACTGAAACAGAAGGATGGATCTAGAAATCATATTTAGTCTTTTACATATTTACACCACAAATAATAAAAACAAACTTACCATTAAAGCAGCAGGTATATTTGATGGAGACTGTATGGCAGGATGGGGATAACGATGGGATGGAGGAGAGCCAAGCTAACATTGTTCACGTTCAGCCTGGTGAGCAGCACTTTGGGCACATTGAGGAGAAGTGGGAGGAGTGGACCTAATAAAAATTTATATCAAATATCCATAACAAATACAGAAATACCCACATTCTAAATCAAAGATTAGAGATATTGAGATCCAAGGGATGGCACAGTCCAGATAGGGCAAGGTCCAATGAGAAAAGATCCAGGTATAGAAAAGGTCCAGGTATGGGAAAGGTCCAGGTCCAGGGGAAAAGGTCCAGGTCCAGATAGGAAAATCCAGATATGGCCAGGTCTTCAGAAAAGTAGCCAAGGATGCACACCAATCACCCTGCCTTACACAGCAGTGCCAAGAGTTAACCCAATGGCAACCAGGGCAGGAGTATGACAGAGATAAAGGCAAAATGCCTGAGACAGAGTGAAAGGTAACAGCAAGAATGGAAAGACAGATCAAAGATCTATCAGTCTTCTTGGCAGCCTCCAATCAAGTCTCAACTCTGTAGTGGAATCAGAGGTCTCAGCCCAAACAGGCCTTGGCAACCAGCAAACACACAGAGTTGAATCTGTGAAGCTAGGTAGTAGAGACTTGATCAGACACTTCTTCCTAGCCAGCTGATTTTCACTCTTGTCACACTGTAGCAAAGCAAAGGTCAAGTGCCTAATCCAAAGACTTACACTTTCACTTGGTTTTTGATAGATCCTATATCCTATTTTCTGATCAACTTTAGCATAATAGACAGCAGATATGTGCATACCAGCACAAAAAGTCCTTATCAGTGGTGAATCTCTTATCAGATCATAGCCAAAACATCCTTTGATAGGGCATTAAACTCACAAAGATTAAGCCAAGACAATGGATATGTGTGGACGGGTGTAGTAGCAATGGCAATGACGTAGGGAGAGAGTAGTTGGATAGTAGTTGTGGTCGGGTCGTGGCAGCGCTGAAAGTCAGTCGTTGTTGTGGTTGAAGCGCGAGCGGGCACCCAAAAAGGAAAGTGGCTGTGGCTCCTTAACGGACAAAGGACTGGCAGCCGAGCCACACATGGTTTGAGGCCGACAAAAAAGGATATCCACGTGGCAACAAGCGGGATATGCGACACAGCCGACACACTCAGAACAGTCAATCCTGCTCGACCCATCCGACCCACCCGAGAAAAGCGTCGGGTCAGTACTCTCCCACACCCCGTTCTCCGTTAACTTTTGAGATTTAGATCAGGGTGTTTTTTGGATTGTTGAGTACTGCCACTGAGGACCCCGTGAACTTTTCCCCTGCATTCGGAGTTGTTATCAAGGTCCGTTCCATATTCAGCTGCCTTCCCACGCACTCATTATTTTATTTGACTAGTATTTTTGCCGAAGCCGTCCGATTGGCCGGCTATGAGTCCACTGCCCCACGGCACATTCTCCCACTCGTCTGTGTGCAAGCGCAACCTTGCTCGTAAGTTCGTCGAAGCCTCTCGAGTCTATTAAGACAGTGCACACACGACGCTTCTCACGGAAATTAATACCCAATAATGTCTTCGGCCGAGGAGGACTACAATGACATAGAGAACTCGTCGACCACCATTCCGGATAACAAGAAACGTCGAGTCCAACGCGCATGTGATACGTGTCGCCGCAAGAAAAGTCAGTATTGGTTTCCTCCTGTGGCATTTGATATGGATGAAAGATCGCTCATATTTCTTTCGAATTGCCGTATATTGCACAGTTCGATGTAAGCATGCATTACGTCCCCGGATTCTTTTTTTCCGTCAATGTTTGATATGATACACCAAGGTGATGGAAGTCAGATGCCGGGCAATCGATGCTCCAACTGCATAGCCTATAGCTTTGAATGTACGTATGTCGAGGCTGCAAAGGTGTGTCCCTGTTTTACCCGATTTCATTCGTTTGATGCCACCATCTTGTAGAAACGTGGACCTCCGAAAGGGTGTGTTTCTCCGCCAAGCTTTGAGAACTCGCTAATCTGCGTTGTACGATCACAGATATGTGGAGAGTCTGGAGAATCGTCTAGAGAAAATGGAAAAGCTTCTCCAAAAGGTAGGTTTTCTTCGAGTTGGCTTGGCATTGTACTATGTGTGAACGTCTTCTCTACCTGGAAAGGTCTGTCCAGATGCCAATTTTTCGCAGGAGCTAGGTGGCGGCCGGATAGACCGAGAGTCCTGGCAGAAAGGCAACACGAGTGCTTCCACTTCTGCGCATACCATGGGCATCACATCCTCTTCTTACAGTAACGCAAATACCCTCGTAGAAGATCTAATACCGAGTGACGATGAGGATATCATCACACTGCGCCTCTCCGAGAATCTCAAGTCGATGAACTTGATGCCTCGTCGACACAGACGTTTCTTCGGCAAGTCTAGCGGTGTGATGCTCATACAAAAGGCAATCGATCTGAAGAAGGAAGTTACTGGGTTTGAGGAATTTCGAGAACATCTCTTTCGCCCACTCGAGGATGATTGTTATCCGGTAAGGTCAAATAATCCTCATCGCAATGCATACATCTTGATCCCTCCCTCAAGTGGGAACTCGCAGCCAGAAATATCGAGGAGCCAGAGTACACATTCCCTGACGAGGACCTGGGCATGAGGCTGGTGCACCTCTATTTCGTCTATCTAAACCCCTTGGCACCTCTGTTGCACCGCCCCAGCTTTGAGCGCAAGATAATGCAGGGTGTGCATTTACGTAACACGGCTTTTGGTGGTGTCTATCTGCTAGTTTGTGCAGTTGCTTCGCGTTTTGCGGATGATCCTCGCGTTTTTCTGGATAGCGTCGAAAGCGGGATTTTAGAACAGTCGTCAGGATGGAAGTTCTTCGAACAAGTGCAAATGGTGAGAAGGACTCTACTTGGACCTCCCTGCTTGGAGGATTTGCAGATCTATTGTGTGGGTGTCTTTGTCTCTTGCTGGCTTTATTAGGTTTCACAGTCACAGTTGTCTGTTCTGTTCTTGCAAGGAACGTCGGCCCCACAAGCGTGCTGGACGATTGTTGGTGTGGGTATTCGGCTAGCACAGGATGTTGGTGCTCATCGGCGCAAGTCGTACAACGAAAAACGCACCGCGGAAGGTGAACTGTGGAAGAGAGCGTTTTGGTAGGCCTGCTCATTCTTCCCAGGCATCATCTTAGAGTTTCGTGTCATATTGTAGGGTGCTTGTTTCGTTTGATCGTCAGATGAGCTCGTCTTTGGGTCGGCCATGTGCTATTCAAGACGAGGAGTAAGCCGATCTTTCCTTTCCTCTTGCTGTGATTCACATTTTGTAGTTTTGACCTCGATTACCCTGTCGACTGTGATGACGAGTACTGGGAACATCCCGACCCACAACAAGTATTCGTCCAGCCGCCTGAAAAACCCTCTACAATCTCCTTTTTTATCAGTTATCTCAAACTTAGTAACATACTTTCGTTTGCTGACAGAACGATTGTAAGCTTCTTTCTGTCGTATGTTCTTTTTTTCATACGCTGACATTGTAACGTAGTACTCGATCAACAAGTCGAAAATTCTTTTGGGATTCGTCGGCCAGCAGTGGGAACAACATATTGTAGCGGAACTCGATTCTTCTCTGAACAAATGGATCGATGAAGTACCTGATCACCGTGAGTGATGACGTGCCATTTACTCATTGTCTAACATTACACGCAGTACGCTGGGACCCTACACGAGACGCCGACTCAACCTTTTTCATGCAGTCAAGTGCGCTGTACGCAAACTACTACTACCTTCAAATATTCATCCACCGGCCGTTCATACCCTCTCCCCGTAAACCTTCCCCTCTTTCTTTCCCTTCTCTTGCCATCTGCACCAACGCTGCTCGTTCGTGCAGTCATGTTATTGATATATACAGGAAACGTTCACGTGGGGTTGCACCCTTTCTGCAAGTATGTTGCGATTTCGTGTCTTTGTGAGGCTGCTGAGGTTGTTCGGCAGATGCACGCCTTCACTGCTGGGATCGTGCTTTTGCTAAATATTTGGGGAGGGAAGCGGTCTGGACTTTCAACAGATCCATTGAAGGAGATGGCTGACGTGCACAAGTGCATGGGGCTTTTGAAGTCGTGTGAGAGCCGGTATGTGTTTCGTTGATAAATGCCTTTGTCAATCGTAGGCGCAGTTGTTTACTGACATTTTCGCAGATGGCATCCCGCAGGGAGACTTTGGTGCGTGGTGACCTAGGGCATCATTTTGTATGACACTCATCCAATTTGCCCTTTCCTAGGGACATTCTTTACGAGCTCGCTTCCGTGGGAGATCTCCCTCTTCCTCAACCTAGCCCTCAAGGAGGCACGAAACGTGAAAGGGATTCCGATAGTCCCCCACCTGCCTCGCGCCCCGCGTCAACGCCAAGGGAGTGTCCTAGGACCATCGCTGGAATACGTCGGATCTCGCGCGAGGTCCAGGTACACTCCCAATCGCAGCAACCTTGCCAGCAGCAACCCCCACCGTCACAACCCACCCCGTCATACAATCTACCACTCTACAGCAACGATTTAGGGCGGATACCCCTACATGGACAAGTGACCTTCCAAATGACTGGATCTCCTACTGCGTCGACGTCTTCAGAGTCCATGCATTCACCAAACATGTGGTTCTCGTCGTTGTCCAGTGGGGCACAACAACCTACCAACCCGCCGCCTGCACCGATAACTGGACACAACTTTGCGCACGGGGACGCGTACTCGACCGACGACTTGTTTTTGGACCAGATATCAAGTTCGTTTGGAGGTTTCTCTGCGCAGCAAACGCACAGCTCGGTCGGCCATGGCAGTGGAAGCCAATCGGTCACGAACGACTTACAGGCGTTTATGGACGCTAGCATGCAACCATCGATGATGCACACGAATACGATGTTGGATGTAGATCCGGACACGATTGCGATGTGGTCGTCTGCGCCGACTGGCTTCGGGTGCGTGTTTCTTTGCTTGTAACATTGTTTGTGAGGTTTGATCGACGGGGCGGTTTGGATAGGATAAATGATTGGGGGGCGTACCTCTCGAGTGTCTCCGGGATGGTCAACCCAGACGGATCGACGGGGTCGGGGTCCCACGGGCAGCAAGGACAGCAAGGGCCATGAAGACTCACAACTGGACTTTGAGCGCTTAGTGGTCGACGTCCTGACTTGTTCACTGTGTCAATACTCAAGGTGAAGAAAGGTCACGCACAAGCAAAATCATATGTAGCAAAGGATTCGGCTTTCGAAGAGTACATGTATACTTTACCAGCGTTTTTTTTTCTTTAAACTTTGTAGATGCTCTAGAAACGTGTGGGGGATATATATGTAATTGTTGGCTTTTCTTCAGTTTCCTGTCTCGATCTGCCCGCGTACCGTGCATATACTGTAGCACGATGAAATGTGTTGATTCTTGCGCTTGACCCGCGGGGGAAACTCTGATACGTTAGTGGCTTTGTCAGCAGATATTATCCAAACAACACACGAAACCACACTCTGCCAAGAAACCAACCCTGTCCTTCGACATTCGTTGCTAGCGGTGTAACATGGACGATTCAACCGTGGAGGACGACAAGAAACGGTTCGAACCCGAGGTACCCGCCGAGGAGGATACGCAACCCGATCCTGACGAGGAGCTTATGTTGGACAGAGGGAACGGCAGAGTTTGGTTGGTCAAGGTGAGCATCCGAATCTGATTCAGCTTAAGCATGGACGCCGAGCCGAGCCTTTTATTGGGCATCTTTGCGGAGTAGTTCTCTTATCACGCCTCTTACGTCCTTTTTTTTTTATGAAAGATTCCTAAACACCTGATGGCACGATGGGCAGCTATTGATAAGGAGGACGTCCACCTTGCTACGATACGTATCTATCAAAACGCTGTCAGCTCCTCGGGACGGTCACCACGCATATTCTTATTTCTGCCTCCCGACCCAAACGACTCGACCCCTCGCGCATCAGACCTGCCTTCATTTCCCCCGGACGCGGCATACATCCCTGCTGGAGAGAATGGTGTGCATGTGGACAGATACGAATTGGAGATGGTGAATGAAGCCGTGGAAAACCAACTCGTCATTGCCGAACGTCCCAAGGATCCTGTTCCTCCCGCCTCAGGGACAGCCGCAGCGCATACGTATAATCCTCGTGCACGGACAACGATTCTGACGGGTCGTATCAAGCACGAGTGCAGTTTGAGGCCGCTCTTCAACGAATTGTATAGGCGACAAATGCGGGAGAGAAGTCGGGCATACAACACGCCACGGAGACAAATTCGCATGATTGAAGAGGCGGGCCTCAGCGGTGGCCGTGGCGGGATCAATAGATTAAGCAGCGGTGTAGCCACTGACACGTTTGCTGATATGATTGTCAGTGCCCATCTTTCATTACGTCGGGAACCAACTTACGGTTTTTGATCAGAAAACCAAACCAAAACCCGTAAAAGGTACCTTCGAGCGCATGGCTCGCTTGCCGCGGAATCAGCTGCTGGATCTGTTGTTCCAACTTTTCCGCGAACAACCTCGTTGGAGTTTTAAACCTCTGAGGGAGCGGACCCAACAACCCGAGGTTTATCTTAAAGAAGTCCTGAACGAGATCGCCACTCTCCACCGTAGTGGCGAATACAACGGCATGTGGGAGCTTTCGGAAATATTTGCCAGGGACGGGGTTAGCGTGGTAGTCATTCAAATTTTTGTGGGCATGCTGAGTAATTCATTACTCTAGGTCAAAGCAGAGAATGTTCCAGGTCCGAGCTTTGGGGTGAATGGTGATATAGCAATGGAGGATTATGACGAAGATGACGACGACGACGACGAGGATGACATGGAGGAGGTTTCATAAGCTTGTAGATGGCATTAAATTGTAAGCCCCGCTGCGTACGTCGGAAGGTGTTCTTCACACAGTGTAGGAAAAGATTCGGCCCAAATGACATGTTATATCGTTAGTTTGGGACGAATATCCTCTACATGTACGTAGCTTGTTCTATACATACCTATCCAGTTATGCTAGTTGATATGGAACCACAGACTTTCCCAACTGCATCACAAGCTGTTGAAACTCGAATAGTACATGTCGGTTGAAGTGATGAGATCATAACCGTTATTCCGAGTGCTAGGCTGATGTACCAGATCAGAACTACGTGAAAGCCATGAATGAGAAGCCCTCCACCTTCGTGCACCGTCTACGTGATATCCTGAATAGGAACCTTGACATCACATAGCTCACAATGGATACGGTTCTGCGAATGACGACGGGCGAGATGATTCAAACCAAACCCTAGGCAACTGCGAAAAAGCCCGACAGTCTGCTCTCCTGCGAGTTGATGACCAACTTCTTGCCATCCCGTCCTCCTCCCTTCCATCCCATCCTTCTTCCTTGGATACCGCTTCTCCTAAAAGTACTCGTAGACGCCGGCCGGACACGCACGCTGAAGTAAGCCTGCATGCGCCCTGACGTTTCGGTAGACGCGGGCTTTCCCAAGAAACACATTTTCTACGCCGTCCTTGTGAATGCGTGGATGGACAGGCTAGTCCTCAGCGTGATTTGTAAGCATCCGTGACGGTGTCAGCAGATCTATCAACGGTTGCGGTTGCGGTAGGGGATAATTGATGGGCTTGAAGTGGTTGGCCGCGTCAGCACACGCGCAGCGTCCGGCCCTTGGGGAAGAGCCGAGTCCACGCCCGAGTAAACGATACCACCCCTATGCCAAGGCCCAGATGCCCAACCGACGCGTTGAAACTCGCACGCAGGCTGTGCACTTCGCTCAGATCCGGCCAGCTACTCCGGACAACGGTATCGTACTTGCTCATGTCACTTGGAGCGTCGGCATCCGTTTCCAATGAGGTCGATTCTGTGAGCATGTCTAGGACGTGAATGAGGAGCGGTCTGCGATAATGTGAGTCAAGGCGCCGGAATCGATGATGGGGGTCGAGTCCGACGCTGTACGTACTGTATGCGGAGTCTTCGACTTGCGAGGAGGTTGGAGATGGTGCGGCTGCTCCCGCTGCGAGCATACCAGCCTTCATTGCGTTGTGGATACCTTCAGGGGATTGCGTGGGTGTAGGTGGTATCGCGGTTTTCAGCAAACGGGCTTTGAGGATACGGATGCGGCGTGCGTGAGCTGCAACCACTTTACTCGTGGGTTGGAGATGTTTTGCGGGTTGGCGTCGTCCGTCGTCCCTACTCCTCGGCGATCCGGCTCAGGCATAGTTATTCGTGCGTCACCGTGGCACCACGAGTTTTGAACAGAGCAGCGATAGATGTCAGGCTGCTTCACAATGCTTCCTTTGTACTGTCCCGAACATTCAATCAGAATGAATTGTAGACAGAGTGTTTGGACTAGGGCGAAGAGTCCATTATAAGTACTTTGTACAGGATTTAAATAGTTACACACCTCAGTCTAGTATTACCTCGGACACTGATTTGCCCCGCACGACTATCATTGTTGAGCGTTGGACAGTAAGTCGTAAGCCACTGATGGGTCAGGCGACTCAAGGTTCTGCTCTTGTGAACCCTTGTGTGAACGCATCGGGTCCGCTTGTGGTCGCAATGGGTAAACACTAGTCTGGTGCCGCACATAGAGACGACAAGGCGGGCGAGGATTGGCCGAACTGCGCTGTTCCAGTCGCTCGTCAGAAGAAGAAATGAGTAAAAACAAAATTACCGTGCTCACGACACAAAGAGTTATTTACTTAGCTAGAATAGAAAGCGAGCATTATAATGACATCATTCAGATATAGGCTGCTCATTCACAAATATCAACCTTCTCCTTTTCCCCCTCGCACCACCATCAGCACCTGAGCTCACCAATATGAAGAGACGTGAAGCTGAAGGAATGGAAGGCCGCAGTGTCACACCAAAAACTAGGAAAATTACTTCCTCTATGACTATCTCTCAAAGAACTCGGGCACTTGATGCTGACTCAAATCAGGGTCGTTGTCTCGTTACCAACCGGCAGGCACCAATTCAGCCATGCCATCTTGTGCCTCAGGCAACCGACCGTGAAACAGTGCGTGCCACATCTAGTTCGCTTATGTAACCAATCCATATCTGACTCGCCCTGGACCTTAAGCTCGCAAAGTTAGAACATGTCTGGGGGATTCGACCACAACAATTCAATGTTGATTCAAGTCATAACTTAATGCATTGTAGGTATCCTTGCTATATTAAAAACTGATCACACCAATATCTATCTCAGTGCGAGATGACTGGCACACTCTATTTGACCAATCCCAATGGATCTTGGTCCCTGACGCCGAGATTTTAATGCAACTGAGTGACGTATATCAGGATGACAAACACATGAGAAGAGATCTCTCGAAGGTATATTTGTTCTCATACTCTTACGTGAGATATTGACTGAAGGCACGCAGATAATCACAGAACCAACATACCAGTACTACTTTGTTCCCACACCGGCGCTGAAGGAGCCAATCTGCCGATTTCCTACCAATAATGAACACGAAGTCTATTTGCCGCCCTATCAAAACCTTGGGGCTCTCACAAGTCACATCCATCCCCATTTCGTTATTTTTAATACCGGAAGGAAATTACGGAGCATCACACCAACTGATTTCGCAGAAATGACAAGCTTCCTCCGACAAACTATCCAGGCTTCGGAGTCAGACAACGCAACGAAAATGATGTATTCTATAGTCCAACTGCACGCCAAGTGGATGGACGTACGCGTGCCTCACGACTACGATATTATGTCATCAAATCGGCTGGGTTTTGGAGACAGAGATGATCGTCCTCCTTGGGGTGGACCACCTTCAAGACGCCAGGGTCTCAGAAGTGCAGCCCGCTATCAAGAGCAGGGCAACAGTCAACCCTCAACCAGCCGACTTGAACGGAGTAAAGGGAAACAACGAACTCTCTTTTCCTTCCAGCAAAGTGAAGACAATGTTTCCTCAGTCACTAGTGGTACGGTTATCGAGTTCGGCACGGCTTGGATGGAGGATATCCGTAGATGGCAAAAGGTCGGAGGCAAGTCAAGGGCCGCAGGTGGGTGGGGCTTGGATCCCCCTGGTGGTGACCCGGCGTGCGATACACAGCTTGCTGCCTACATCAACGAGCACCCTCGCACACCTCCCTTACCGGATGCCTGGGATGACTGGAAGCCGGTCTGGGACAACGAACGGCCATGGAAATGCCCCACTTTATCGGATCGATCGTGGTTTTCAAGCAACGACTGGGCAGCTTTCAAAAACGATGTATTACTCACTCGACTAGACCATCATGCCCCTCCGAGTACTTCGTAACCTTCCCTTGTCCCCTTTCACTAGCACACAAACAATAAACCTCGGAATGTAATAACATCGTTGTATTTTCATATCAGAGTACGGATGCCAAAAACCATGAAATCTAATGATCGTGAGTTGGGATTCTGCAGATGTAGTTGTGATACATGGGTTGTAGGATGTCCAGAGATGCACTATTAATTGTTGCGTGGAAGAAAGGGAGAGCGGAAGGTGCGCATGCATGTTCCGATGGCGCAGCGTGCAATGTCCATTCCCCCTCGAAGTGACCATCGGCTCGCGTCGAATGCCCACCGTCCCAAGCCACGCCCAACGAACACCGCCAGCCCAGAAACGCCGTCGAGGGACCGGGACTTCCAGCAGGTTAGCATGATTAAGTTAAAGCTATCCCCCCCCACGCACACTACACGGCGCGCATCGCGTCCTCAGCATCGGGTCGCTCCGGGCCTTCATATCGACAGTGTGTCTTTCCATCGCTCGGCGACAGTCTCGCTTTTAAATACCTCGCGCAATACCTCCCTCACGTCCTCCACGTACACAAAGCGGATCCCAGTCTTGACGCTCTCTGGAACGTTCTCCTCAATATCGGCGCGGTTGGCAGCAGGTGCGAGGATCGTCTTAATCCCTGCTCGGTGTGCCGCGAGGATTTTCTCCTTCAGCCCACCAACAGGGAGAACTTGACCCACGAGAGAGATTTCGCCCGTCATCGCTACAGCAAGATGGTGGACGTCAGCTACACAACGACTACATGCCCGTCAAGCACGCAAATAAATGCCCACCAATATCAGGACTTATCTGCGTCTTCGTAAAGAGCGAGACAAAGGCAGACAAGATAGCGGTCCCGGCGCTCGGCCCTTCCTTGCCGATGCTACCCTCGGGCATGTGCACATGAATGTCCCGATCGGTCAAAAATTGCTCGTCCGGCGACGTGGTTATCCCGAGTTCGTACGCGTGTGCTTTGACCCAACTCAAACCGATCTGCGCGCTTTCTCGGATGACCTCGCCAAGCTTTCCAGTCAACTGCAGACCACCTTTGCCTGGCATACTCTAATGTTGTACGTGAGCACAAGTTGTTGCGCAAATATAGGCCAAGCGCTTACCGTGGCTTCGACAGGCATGACAGCGCCTGACCCATTGCCCAGATAGCCCAGACCCGTACTGACGCCGGGTGGCGGAGGAGTAACGTACATTCTATCCTTCTGGTACACAGGGGGACCGACATAATCCTTGAGATTCTCCGGAGTGATCCTGACATGAATGTGGTCAGGGACTCTAAGTGGCTGGCGTTCTCGAGTAGTCACGGTTTTACGCTCTGAGGATTCATGGGTCGAGGCTTCGGCAGAGGTTTCGCTCGGTTCGTTCGGTTGTGGCTCTTGGGATTCCACAGTCCGCGATTCCGTAGTAGATACTTTGGAATCCGGTGTTGGCTCGGGGAACACATCCTCGCCAAGGTCCAGGATCAGCTTGAGCGCCGCTTTCCGGTATATCTGCGACAATTCCCGAGGGAGGATCAGAGATTATTCCAACAGGTCCCTACAAAATTGTACCTTGTCGATGTGCTTCTTCAAGTTCCGCACACCACTTTCGCGGCAGTAATACTTGATGAGAACATCTACGGTGGATGCGTCGATTAGGACGTCTGCGTCTTTCAGGCCAGAGGCTTCCTTTGCTTGAGGACCGAGGTATTTCTCCGCGATGACATATTTCTCTTCCGAGACGTAGCCACTGACTTCGAGAACCTCCATTCGGTCAAGTAAGGGAGCGGGTATAGTATCAAGAGTATTCGCTGACACCACAACCGTGAGTGCAATCTCGCAAAGAAAGTGTCGAGGCCACTCACCGGTGCAAACGAAAAGAACACGGGATAGATCGACAGGGACATCCATACTTTACGTGTCATGTCAACTCACCATCCAGCATCACAAGAACGGAAAACCAACACGCACTAATGGTCTAAGAACCCATTGTTCTGTTCAGGATCCAACATCTCTAACAATGCGCTCGCCGGATCCCCATTGATCCCTCTTCCGATCTTGTCCACTTCGTCGATCAACACTAGGGGATTCTCCGTGCCAACCCTCTTCAAGGCTTGGATGATCTTTCCGGGGAGCGCACCAACGTACGTCCTCCGATGCCCTTTAATCTCGGCAACGTCAGTTAAGCCACCGACCGAGAACCGGAAGAATTGTCTGTTTAATGCACGTGCAATGGATTTGCCAATAGAGGTTTTCCCGACACCAGGAGGACCGACTAGACAAATGATCTTGCCTTCGACCGTCCCGCGAAGCTTCCCAACAGCAAGGAACTCGAGGATACGGTCCTTGACATCTTTGAGGCCGTAATGATCTTCGTCGAGGACCTTCTGGGCATGCGTGATGGAGTAGTTCTCCGGAGAATGCTGGCCCCAAGGGATCTAGAAAGAGAAATGAATACATAATCAGTACGAAAGAAAGCCAAAACCGACCTGGGTAAGCCATTCAAGATAGTTGCGGGTCACGTTCGCCTCTGAAGCCGCAGGTTCCAAGCCCATAAGTTTACTCAGCTCCTCATCAAAGACCTTCCGAACACCCTCGGGCATTCTCAACGCAGCAGCTCGCTCCTTGAACTTTTCAATGAGCTTGTCTTTACCGTCTGACTCCATCCCAAGTTCCTTCTTGATACCTTTTAGCTGTTCCATCAAGTAGTACTCGCGCTGTCTCTTGGCGATCTTGCTATCGACGTCGCGAGAGAGCTTACTCTGCAACTGAGCATTGATGAGCTCTTTCTTGAGCACCAAGAGCGCTTTGCGCAGACGATCTTCCACTGTGAGGCTCTCCAACACATCCTGGAGCTCGCCAACTTCACCACTTGACACAGCCGCTGCGAAATCTGCGAGCTTATCAGGCTCGTCAAAGACATTCGATGCGACTTGGTTGATCGAGAAGTTGGTAATCTGATCGCGGAAGAGTGGGTTGAGTTGGGCGATGTCCTTGAACACGGAGACGATCTCTGACATAAAGGCGCGGATGTACTGGTCGTCTTTGTTGTAGGGTTGGGTGAGGAGGTTTTCCACCTGGACAATCGAGATGGCATGGTTGTGCAGGAACGACGTCTGTACTGGACCTGTCGACATATCAAAATCAAAATATATAACAGGTACAGTATTATATTGGAATTACCAGGAATATTGGAGACCTCGCCTTTAGCGTACTCAGGCGACGGGGACAGGGGCGGCGTCTCCGGTGGTGTAACAGTCTGGGCATCTTCTGGTGCAACCTTGGCGAGCGGTGGATATTCTCCAGCCTTGAGCAATTCCGTTATCTTTATCCGCCTGTGAGGATACAAGACGGCTGTAAGACCTTCTTCCTTTTCTTCGCCCGAACCAGTAGTTGCGGAAAATACGCTCGTAACCTGAGCGAAAACGCCGACGGGATGCACTGAATTAATATCCGTGATGACGTCGCTATCCGTATCCTCATCCTTGAGAAGGAAAGCACCGAGGTAGGGTTGTCCACGCTTCATCATCTCCTTGATTACAGCGACTACGGCAGGGTTGCGAACGACCACAGCCTTGTAAAAACCAGGAAAGAGAGGACGTCGAGCGATAGGGAGAGCAAGAACCTGTGGATATATTTCTGGGACGGACTGTTTGGCTATCGAACTCGGCGTGGGAGTCCGTTGTGGTGGTGGAGGCTGGGAGTCGGCTGGATCACTGCTGTCCCCACTCGAGGACGAGGGAGGTGAACCGGCAGAGGAACCAGCAGGACCCTCGTCCTCCGAGCTTTCCATACGCACATGGTCACCATTCGTCTTGCCCGTCGACTCGGCAGCTTCGGACTCCTCTGGCTCGGCAACGTCAGTGGGGTCGTCCGACTTGTTGTTCGACCAGCGTGGGTAGTACAGGAGGGGCGAAGACCGCGCAGGGGAGAGTCTGGAAGATGTAAAGGTCCTCTGGCTGGCTAATTGGTTTGCAATCAGAGAGCCCAGTGAGACTTCGGGTCGGAATGGGAACGTGTGGAGTGATGTTGCCTGTCTAGAAGCCAACTGGCGCGCACGGAACGTGGCGCTGGTCCGAAAGCTGCGTGCGAAGGGCATTGGAAGGTGAACGACCTCCTCACCAAAATGGAAGAACCTGCGCCCCGACTTGGAGTGGGTCAGTGAACAAACGCAGAATAGGACTACTTGACCAACTGATGCAAAACGCGTACTGAGCGAGATGACTCAGCAGTATTTCCCAGCGTATCCTTGGGGCCTGAGCGCTTGAGCGCCTGAACACAAACACCCACAGTCTCAAGCATTCATTTTCTCCCTTCTGAAGGTCTATACCTTATCTTCTCGACCTCTGATGAAGCCTGGAAACGGCCAAGTGCATGCCTTTGACTTGGTACTCACATGCACATCCCAGCCGCACAAGGGCGACAGAATTCTTCCCCACTTTCCGTTTGACAGCCTCGTTGCCTCGTCAGCTTGTTTGAACACCAGAATATTGGCGTTATCGAGATGGGGATCGTATTTCAGACCCTTTTGAGCGAGAAGAAGCACTGCGTCCTCCCGTGTCGTTTATTGCCACGTGAGCGAATGTACAGATACCAGTCGAGCATCATGCGCTGCTTCACTCCACCCATAGCCGTAGCTACCGTGTCAGTAAATTTTTTGGGACATCTTACTTACCCAAATCCCATTGGCCCCACCAATGCGCGACGCGGGCGTTGGGTTTACCATTGAATTTACTGCACTCATCACCATTATTGAGGCGCTCCTTAGAAGCGGTAATCCCAAGCTTATATGCGGCTGTGATGGATCCCATTCGGTCAAACAGAGCAGTTACCCCACTGCACGAGCGGAGAAAACGTGCGCAAAAGGTTATCTGTCGCATCCATGGGATAATCCACTCCATTGATGGTTGCAGCAAGAGCATGAAAGGTATGTACTTAGACACGTTGCAGGCATATGATGCAAGTATAGTTGATCGGACCAGCGTATCCCATTTGATAAGGTAGGTAGTAAGCTGAGGCATATTAGCATCGACAAAGACTGTTGAAACAATGGGTTGGCCGATGTTACTCCGTCAACAGTCAAACCGACTGACTTTAACCGACATACCTGAATCTACATTTGGTGGCAAAAAGCTGCTACTTAACCCTCCAGTAGGTTAATAGGTTTCGAAAACTCCACGAGTCGTGCGGTACGATGCCTGGTAACCTGCAGCCCACCTCTGCGACAGCGTACCGAGCCTTATCTATATCTTCGGAGACGGGTGACAGACTGCGTACTATGTCAAGTGGGCCGAGTCGGCTCGCCTTTCTTATCACTACCATAGCTTACCTAAGGCACAATGCTTATGTAATTTACTTGCTGCCGATCCCTAAAAATCCAAGGAAAGGGCCCCTTCATCGATAGGAAATCGGTCACCGCCTTTCTAACGATCATTGATTAGTACAGGATGGCAGAAATCCACGATCAGTTCGACACCATCCTGATTCTGGATTTCGGATCGCAGGTTTGAAGCTTTCCATCCTTACCTGCCGTGACCGTGCGCCAATTCTGTTCTCATCCCCCATTACGTCTGCAGTACAGCCATCTGATCACGAGGAGATGTCGCGAATTGAAAGTCTACGCAGAGTTGATGCCTTGTACGACGCTCCTCAAGGACGTCCATTTCAAGCCTAAAGGTATGCTCAATCGTCTCTTCCGACATCCATGGCGAAAATACTCGTTGGGGAATTTGCAACAGGTATCATTCTCTCCGGATCACCATACTCGGTATACGATTCCGACGCGCCACACACCGATCCTACGATATTCGAACTTGATGTACCAATCCTTGGCATTTGCTACGGATTGCAGGTTCGTGTTCGCCTGAAACTAGATCGGACCTGTACGCCTCACGTATTGTATCTACGATATTTGACAGGAAATAGCATGGAACCTCAAGGGTCAGGTTGCGAGATGTGATCATCGCGAATACGGCCATGCATCTGTTCAGATTACCCGGTTTGGCCAGGGCTCTGCCGATGCACTCTTTGAGGACCTAGGAAGTGAGATGCAGGTGGATATCTCTTGTTCGTAACATGACATCACTTTTTCATCATCGGTATGTGTTTGGCTTACTAGGTTTGGATGTCCCATGGAGATCAACTCCAAGAACCTCCAAAGGATTTCCATGTCATCGGTCGCACGCAGACCGCTCCGTTTGCTGCCATCGCTCATGATACAAAGCCCATCTATGGGATCCAGTTCCATCCTGAGGTCACCCATAGTCCGAAAGGCAAAGCAGTCATCTCTCGCTTTGTCCTCAGTATCTGTGGATGCAGAGAAAATTGGACGATGGTAAGCTTTATTTGGGTTCCAAGATTACTGGTGTATTTGGAAACTTTGACGATCCACCCGTCAAGGAAGAGTTCATTGGAAAGGAAGTCTCACGCATAAGAGATATATGTGGGCCCAAAGGACGCGTCATTGGTGCAGTCAGCGGAGGCGTTGATAGCACTGTCGCAGCCAAGCTCATGCATGAAGCTATTGGGGATCGGTACGCAACGAATACAATACCTAAATACCCCGTACCAGTAGGCTGACTGACTTGTCCAAATCACTAGCTTCCACGCCATCATGGTCGACAATGGTGTCCTCCGTCTCAATGAAGCTAAACAGGTCAACGAGATGCTCAACAAAGATCTCGGTGTCAATCTCACGGTTGTCGATGCATCCGACCTCTTCCTCTCACGCCTTGAAGGTGTAGAAGACCCGGAACAGAAGCGCAAAATCATCGGCAACACCTTCATCAACGTCTTCGAAGCGGAAGCTACCAGGATCGAAGCCGCGGCTGAGGAAGAGGAGAAACAAGGGGGTGAGGCAAAAGGCCGAGTTGAATGGCTGCTACAGGGCACGCTCTACCCGGACGTCATCGAGAGTATCAGCTTCAAGGGTCCGAGCGCCACGATCAAGACACACCATAATGTCGGTGGGCTGCTGAAGGATATGAAGTTGAAACTCATTGAACCCCTGCGCGAGCTGTTCAAGGGTGAGCTGATGTCACTTACTAGAAACGCGGCATACAGACCACTGATTCGTTCGTTGTAGATGAAGTTCGCGCATTGGGTCGGTTGTTGTCAATCCCTGCTCCGCTGGTTCAGCGCCATCCGTTCCCAGGGCCTGGTCTTGCCATCCGAATCCTCGGTCCCGTCACACGCGAACAAGTGAAGGTCCTGCAACAGGCCGACAACATCTACATCGAAGAGATCCGCAGAGCGAATCTTTACAACCACATCAGCCAGGCATTCGCGGTTCTCCTCCCCGTCAAGGCAGTCGGAGTTATGGGCGACAAGCGAACATATGAACAAGTAAGCCTTTTGCCCGTCCCATTTCGTCGAAGCACTTCTGGCATACGTGTTCTAACGTTCTAAATCAGGTAATCGCGCTGCGTGCAGTGCAAACTGAGGATTTCATGACAGCAGATTGGTGGGTTGGCTCTTTGTCTTCTGTTGCTACCAGCCCATGATACGAACATGATACCCCCTCTCGCTTGTCGCTTTCCGATACATAGGTATGTTTTCCCGACCGAGGTCTTGAAGCGGATTTCCTCGCGTATTACGAACGAAGTCAAGGGCGTGAACCGCGTCACCTACGACATCTCCTCCAAGCCACCTGCAACGGTCGAGTGGCTGTGAAGCGGTTGCCGCAGATGCACCCCAAACAACTTCAAACCTTTGGTTATCGTATAAGCCCAGATAATGTTCATAAGTGGTATATGGAAGAAGTCTAGCGAGCGTTTGGAGGGGTCTATGGCTGGCGCATAGCTCTTTCTGCACATGCATACCAGGAGTGAATGGTAGAGGCAGGGATGTGGGAACAAGTAGGTTTAATTTTAGTGATGCGGTTGACAATTCAACATTGACAACTACACGGGGAAAATGCACGTTTGTTTGATCAGCGTCACAGGATCAAGGAAAGTAAGGTAGTGTGTGATCCCGCACCGATACGATCGCAAAGCACGAATCTTTCAATCGTTCGTGCAATAAACCAGCCTGTAGTCTCAGGCATGATATGTTTGCGTTTGAGGGTCGTAGAAAAAGCCCTGATGATCCGAATGGCTTTGTTGGTTCAGTCTCACTTCTGTCTAGACGTTGTCCGGTTCGCCATGGACCGGGGGTCACAGCAAGTGACGCAAGGTTAGTGGGAAGGACGCATAGCTTTCAATGAAATCGTCTGAGGCCCATCGCGCATGAGACGTTTGATAGAGTGCCGCAGAACAGGCAAGTTCCGTCACAGAGCGATTAGTAAGCTTCCACAACACTCCCACGTGATGCCTTTATATTCGATTACCTCCACACCAACATGCAGCGCGCCGTTCAAGGTGGCAAGTGTTGTTGATAGTCGAACCTTCGTAATCCATCTGATCGTCTTTTTCGAAGGGATTCCCTCTCCGAGTCCCAACCCCGACCTCGAGGCCATGAAATCAGCCCACAGTGCCGCCATTAACTCAAATGAAAAGATCTTCCCAATATTTGCCAAGAAGCTTGCATCAGGGGATACCAAGGATTTTGCTAGCACCACTCACAAACTCGCTGTCTGGTTAAGTTCGGAGAAGGCGTACTATCCAGCTGCTCGTCCCAAGGTAAGAAGCCACTCCGTAACCAGGCATGTCGTACTAATCGCCTAATACAATAGATCGTCGAACTTCTCGAGGTGAGATGCCATCCTTCGCCTCGAGAGACTGGTCGTTAACGAATACTGTCTCTCTCTTTTGGTTCCCAGGTTGCACTTTTGGCATTCATGCACACATTCATAGATCACCCCGCCACGGCGGAGTTTTCAGAACATTTGCGAAAGCTTATTCACGCAGTAATTCCATTCAGACACTTATTTCCAGAGGATGAACTCCAGTGTTAGTGTTTTCCAGTCGAGTTCATCTCCTTTTGATCATGCCACCATAGCGAGATTGCAACGCGTGATTCTCAATACAAAACTGTCCCTTTCCAAAGTGTCTACAAGTACTACCAACGGCAATGTAGTACTTCAGGGATCTCTTACCGCCGAGTAGGTGCTTCTTTGGCAACTCCCAATTAACCAGATTCATACAATGACATTTGCGCATGGAATTTCAATTTAACTAGCATTCCATCGCCCACATCCGTTTCCCCAGTTCACCAGCAACCCACAATGCCACCCGTACTCGGCCCTCAAGGATCAATGTCGCAGATTCAACCTTCCCCTTCAGTACCGCGCGCTGTGCAAGCGATTCCCGACGGTTCTGTTCGTGACGATGCGCCTCGAGCGCGTAATCCTTCCGAGGTGGCGTCGTTGGGCCAAATCAAGCCAACTTCGTCTCTCGCTCCCGTTGTTACGAACACCTCGCAGGGTCTCGGCGAAAACATCTCCCAAGCAATACCATTGAAACCTCAGCCAAAACGTGTACGGAGAGCCGAGCTCCCAGACGAGCTGATAGCTCGTGATCTCGATTGGTTTAAATCCAATCAGAGTATCGCCTTAGTGAATGAGGACCCCAGCGCATCTTCGTCCAAGGCCAACGAGTCTTCGCCGGCACTGGCATCTGACACACCCCATATCAAACAGTCACCCTCTCCAAAAAAGTCGGCTCGCATGGTGCCGTCCCGCCGCTTGCCTCGCCGGATTTCCCTCGATGTTGCTCCGGAGATGGAATCTGGCGCATCTACCTCTGTATTGCCTCCTTCCGAGCCATCTGTCATGGGCGGAAATACTGAAGATGTTCCCATCCAGATGGGCGTTGATGAGCGGAATCTATCCTCAGAAAGGATGTTCTCTGAAGCTCGTGACGTGGCAATATCGGGAGCTCATGACATGCGGGATGTTTCGCAGGACGAGGAGTTACCACCACCAGAGCCACAACTGATTCCTACGTCATCGAATGAACCTTCCACCAAACCAAAAATACCTCAGACAGACCATCAATCCTCCACGGTCGCAACTCCGTTCGTCAACGGTGAATCTCATATAGCCGCTCGTCCGTCTGCACCGCTTTCCGAAACCACGTTGAATAGAATGGAATCGATGGATATATCCACTTCAGATTTAGGTTCCGAGAGTGTTTCATCAGAATTCGTTAGCAAATTAGAGCCGACTTTACCGCAATCTCCTCGGATGGTAGAACTCTGGAGCCCAATCCTCCCGCCTCTTGTGAATGCCTTGGATCCACCTTTGAACTTGGACTTCAGAATCTCGCAAACATCACCCAGTCAGCCCCAACAATCGGGTATAGATGCGAGCCAACGGCGATTCGATGACGGGATGACTGTTATTCACACCACACGGGGGAAGCCATTCACTCATACCCATATGATCGATATCAACATGAATGGAAGTATTTTGTCTAAAATATCAAAGTGGGTAAACAGGAAATTTCACCCATCGTACGTGCAAAGTTACCCCAACGTTGAACGGATTTGACGTTGTCATGCAGCGAAGCATCTCAGGGAGTCTGTATCTCGTTAGCATGTTACCGCCTCCCGGAATTCTTTGGCAGGATCAAGTCGGAGAGTGGCAAACATGACACAATTGAAGAGCTGACATCACGATCATCATGCTCCTGGCCAC
>JBBPUO010000216.1:3356-13717 GCA_038094755.1 Caloboletus firmus | reverse complement strand
TCTCAGGGAGTCTGTATCTCGTTAGCATGTTACCGCCTCCCGGAATTCTTTGGCAGGATCAAGTCGGAGAGTGGCAAACATGACACAATTGAAGAGCTGACATCACGATCATCATGCTCCTGGCCACATTCAAACCGGTTGTCCCTGCACGTCAACGAGGAGGGGAGACGGTCCATTATCACACTCTCCCCACCGTTCTTTGTACGTATTCTAGATCGTTTTCGCAGTGTGATCCTACAACCCACTTCCATGTATTGTAGCTGACTCCCGATCGATGTGTCGACATATCATCACTGGTGAAGCCAGGAAACAATACATTAGAGATGAGACAAGAGGATGACTTGTCCGAGTACCTGATCGTCCTCCATGCACATCGTCCCACTCGGGCGCAGCTGGCTCAGCTCGATGTGGAGAAGACTGCTGAGAAACACTGGAAATATTTTCTGGATGTAATTTCTGCACGGGCCACACCAGGGAGAATGCTTGATACTACCATTGCAGGTGTTGTTATGTAGATTTTCATGAACAAGATATCTTTTGCTGTGTAGTTGGTCATGACATATTTTTGTGACGGAGAGCTTTAGTCTCCACTTGTTGACATTTGCTTTTCCCCGGTAATACTTACCGTATTGGACGGTCCCACTACAAGCAAAAGAATGCAAGTCAATCACTGTGAAAGTGATAAGTTATGGAACGTATTGTAACAATGATGATTTCGATCAAAACCAGTCTTAAGATCTCTCTAGAAAGCTCAACAAAACTAATGCACTGCATAAAGCCATACTTGAGTGGGAGTATCATGCGATGTCAATTTCCTGAATGATTGGCGCCACAAACGCGTCGAGCACAGCGTTCCTTCACCTTGTTCCATGATGGCAACGAAAAACGTCAGAGACTTCCTCGACAAAGAGCTCTTCGTCAAACGCAGCATCGTACGCTCTTCTCTCTTCCACAGGACGGTGTGGCATCTTCTCACCCAAGGCACATCTCCAGGTCACCTTCAGGTCACTCAGCCGCGAGCTCGGGATTCACGTCAACGACGCGAAGAAGTGAGTGTCCTTTCGGACGGAATTCTGCTCCTTCGTTCCTTCGTTGATCCTGTCTGAAAAGCCAGCTACAACACTACTATGACGCCGTACACGACACGGATACGCCAGCTGTGCCTACGTACCTCGTCTCAGGGGAGGTACCTGCGCTAATGATCAGGCCGCACTCGGCAACGCAACAGTCCGACTCCACTATGGACATGGATCTGGAGTTCGAGGAAGATCCAGAGGAGCTGGACGTGGTACACCAGAGCAAGGTGCTGCTCGTGGACGCGCGCGCGCTCGACGGTGCGTATCTCATCCACACAGATCGGTTCACACAGATTCCAACTCTCCGCATAGAAGCCAAATCACAATTTTCTCGTATACATACAGTGCATATATACAGTCTATCTCCGTCGCGGTTCGGGGTGCGTACATATGCACGCCCGATCCGCCTTTGATTGGTTGACCGAGAAGCACAGGATGCGGGGCTCGTCTGTACTCCAAGTTTCAAAGTTCATAAAGCGGACGCCGCAGGCGGACGAGATTCTTTCGCCGTTTCCGGGAAGATCACGGGGTCTCATGTAAAGGTTGGTTGGAGCGGACAACCCCTGATATATATATATTTCTCATTGAGGCCATTGTAGCTCAAAGCCGGTGTCGTTTATCAGAGTATGGCATCCTCGTTCAAAGCAACCTTGGATGTACCTACCAAGGTGGCACCGAGAGTTGTGGCTTCTACCAGGGTAGAGCAACAGACGACGAAAGACAAGGTTCCCTCTTCGGAAATGAAGGAACAGGTTTCCAGGATGAGGACGCTGCCTAAAACTGAATCTAAAGACAAAATGAAGCCTTCAGGCAAGCTAGACTGGAGTAAGGCGAAGATCAAAGAAAAAGAGCCAGTCGCGGAGAAGGCAAGAGAAGAAAAGAAACCCAAGCTAGACCCCGATTCGACTGTCATTGCCAAGGATTCCTCGGCGATCAGCAAATCAGGACTGGTGTCGATGAAGCCGTCGGTTTCGAAATCCAAATCTACCGGCGTCGCCAATGATGATGCTCAGAAGGTATCCCTTGCACTCTCCTCTGCGAAGAATCCAACTGAGTTAGATTCAGCGAGGGACAAAGAGAAAACCCCATGCAGACACTGATCTAGAGTCCGGGTCCGGGTCGTCCTCAGCGAAAACCGAACCAAGTATTGTCGTCGGATCACCTGTCAAGAAGGGAGTGGTATGTTCAGATGAGGACGACGATGGCGAAGTTCGTATGCTAGGCCAGCGACGCCCAAAAAGAAAGAGTACCATGACATCGGATTCCGAGATGAGTCTGCGAGCCATGATGGATATCGACGATGGTGTGTTCTTCCACTTGACACTATCGAGCCGTAGTTGATCAGATGTGCAGAACAGGTCGATCACGTGTCTAGAGTTAGCAAGGTCTATCCTCAACGTGAGGAGTCGGAAGAGTCGGAAGATGAAGGAGGTGAACCCGAGAAAGAAGCGACAGCGCCGCCTGCAACCAGCGAAGACGAGGAATCTGATCATGCACCGGTGATACAGAAGAAGAGGAAACCACGTAAGGTCGTCCCCGTTGGCCGTAACGGACTGAAGAAACGGCGCGTCGTCAAAAGTCGGACAACAACGGATGCTAAGGGGTATATGCGTACGTCATCCCGCAAAGCCTCACGAGGCTGTTGCTTGACATTGCATCGTAGAGACGGAAGACTATTCGTCATACGAGTCTGTTGAGGAAGAGGAGGAAGCGGTGACAAAGCACAGGGGCAAGGGAAAGGAAACGAAGAAAGCCCCGGAGCCCAAGATCAAGGAAGCGAAACCAAAGGTAGCGGCTAAGGAAGAGAGTATTGGAAAGCTGAAAGCAAAATCCGCTCCAAAGCCCAGGGGAGGGGCTCCTAAGCGCGGCGGACTGTTGAACTTCTTTGGTCCGGAGAGAGGAAAGAAATGAAGTACGATATATTATTCCTTTTGATGTCTCGTGAATGTGGATGATTTCGTTCATGATTTCGAACCCACTCGCAATGAGCAAGCACCATAATCGCGACATCGGTTCAGTGGTCTAATGGTTATGATTTCTGTCTCACACACAGAAGGTTCCCAGTTCGATCCTGGGCTGAACCACATTTTTTCTGGTTGAAAAACACAAAGCATCTTACACATCACTCAATTAATGTTCCCGACTGTCTGAAGTCAGATAACAGCCTTTGAAAGGGACAAATATTTATGCCATGTTTACCTCCCACAAGCGTATTTTATTCGAGCGTACAGAAAAATGTGGGCCAAACAGATCTAATCCTACTACCCTGCGAGATCTGGCAGCGGTATGCTCAATGCAAACACTACACTCCATAACGTTAAGGGTCGCACATTGACGTCGGCCCAATCACACACATCACCTGATATATGTCCTGTCTGGACCAGCAGAGAAGTTTGCAGCCATTTGAGCGCGCGCACTACACCGAGAGGCAAGATATGTATGAGATGCCGCAGTCAATGGCTCGTCTTCTCTAGTCGTTTGAGTGGTACAGGAATTCGCCACGATGTTATATATCCAAATGAGTGCATAGTCATTTCCGAGGACCGCCACCGTGCGCAACGACCGCGAGAGCGAGGAATGAGCCGAGTGATACGGATAGGTTTGTGGGCATCAGTATTTCAGGAGTGAGACTCCCGATGGCCGAACGACATGGGCATACCTCAGGGAGCGTAGGAGTGGGGTACTTTCACTTCGTCGGCGAAATCGGGACATTGCTAACATAAATTGAAACCCACTCTAAGTAACCAACGAGAGGGGGTCGTCTTACTGGTCGGGTGTCATCCACACCCAGAAGAGTCTCTCGTACACATTCCGTTGTTTCACGACTTCGACCTCCCCGATTTTGTCAAGCCCCAAAAGCTGCGTCCCTTTAGATCCTGGAAATGCATTCGAGTTTTGTTCCAATCAAGACGCCACAATATTGACGGTGTCATCCGTTCGCGCGTGGAAAGTACCATGATATCGAGTGTGCACGATTGCGCCATCAAAACACACCTACGTGGAACCAAGTAGCTCCGAACTTGTTGATTCGGCGGGGTTCGTCCGCGAAGCCGAAGTCCTACTACTTGACGAGCTCCTATGGCGCAATGCGGTACGCCGCGGATGTCTGCCTCGGGTCGCAGATCGTATGCATGAGGCTCTGGCTAGTGTTATCCGTCGTGACACTGTCCTGCAAGCTGTCTGCGTACGACTGGACAGAAAAATAGTCATGTGAAGAAAGTTCGTGGGGATCTGCAAGGGCTTCGAGGGTTCTTGTAATGACTAGCTCATGCGAGTGTGTATAGAGAGAAGAGCCCATGATTTCTGCGGTACGTGCAACCTGGTACCTAATTGTGTCATGGTGAAGGTAAGCCACGGACATCCCTATTCAATAAAATGAGCGATAAAAAGTACGGTTGGACATATAAGAAGAAACAGAAGGACTTTCACCATGACTCGAGCCGGATAAGTGTGTCCATGACTTGCTAGGTGTCGAGGCGTTCAACAAGCCTGGTCTCAGGCTTTGAATCCTTGCGGATTACTAAATTCAACTCCGCGACCGTGTGGCTGTGAGACTTTCCGTTGCAGGACTGTGCTGGTCGGTGCCTACCAGTCATCATTTTGCCGCTGTTCTGTGTCTTTACCTTTCATCTCCTCGCGCACTATGGGTGAGTTCATGCCTGTCTGGTGTTTTGAGCAGTATCTTATGTTTTCTTCTTTGCAAGGTATTCCAAAGGTGTGTAATGATCCAAAATGGTTGAAACGGGGTAATAATCCTTGTGCGCCCTCTACTAGTTCTTCCGCTATATTTCGTGAGTCCCCCTTGTTGTTTTTCTTTTTTCTTTTTTGCATCACGTATATTGGATGATCTAAAGGAATACACAGTGAGCGGTACCCGTTGACATCTCAACTCATTCAGGAGAACAAGATTCCAGAATTCGGTGACGGGATTTGAACCATTCCAGAGTTCCATGTCTCGCTGACTTGTTGTCCAGATCACTTGTATCTCGACTTCAATGGGATCATACACAACTGTACGATTTTTTGCACTCCAGTCAACAATCCACCATCCTAATGTCCGTCCACAGGCTCCCATCCCAATGATGATGATGCGCATTTTCGACTGTCCGAGGAACAGATATTCACATCCATATTTTCATACGTGGACCTCCTATTTGGAAAGATCAAACCGAAGAAGCTCTTTTTCATGGCTGTGGATGGTGTTGCCCCGCGAGCCAAGATGAATCAACAACGTAGTCGTCGTTTCCGCACGGCGAAAGAAGCAAAAGAAGTTCGTGAGAAAGCTGAGGCAAAGGGAGAGAAGCTTCCCGCTGAGAAAGCGTTTGACAGTAATTGTATCACACCAGGTGCGTGACCCATGTTGGCATATCTCAATTCCTCACAATGTTTCTCAGGAACCGTCTTCATGGCGAAGTTGTCGGAGCAACTGAGATACTTCATAAACAAGAAGATAACTGAGGATGCAAATTGGAGGGATATCCAGGTTGTGCTTTCGGGTCACGAGGTCCCTGGGGAAGGAGAGCACAAGATTATGGAGTATATCCGGCTGTCGCGCGCACAAACGGACTACAATCCAAACGTCCGACATTGTTTGTATGGCCTTGACGCTGACCTGATCATGCTGGGTTTGCTTAGTCACGACCCACATTTTTGCCTTCTTCGAGAAGAAGTCAAGTTTGGGCCGTCTGCCAAGAAAAAGGGGGGTGGAAAGTATGCCGTCCTTCAATTCCTACGAATCACTTCTCACGACACGCACAGTTTGGAGTCACAAAACTTCTACCTTCTGCATCTTTCCTTGATGCGTGAATACCTGAACCTAGAATTTCGCGAGATCGAAACCGTCCTGCCGTTTGGTTATAGTCTAGAGCGCATTATAGACGACTTCATACTCCTCGCCGTATTCGTCGGGAACGATTTCTTACCCAACCTTCCCGATCTACATATCCATGAGAATGGCCTGGAGAGACTATTTGATGTGTATAAGAAGGTTCTGCCTTCACTCGGTAGGGTTGTATCCTGTTTCCCATATCAACTTCGCTCATGTCATATTTCTCAGATGGCTATATTAATGAGGGCGGTACAATCAACATGAAACGTCTTCGCGTGGTGCTTGATGAGATGAGGATCTGGGAGCGTGAGATTTTCGAGAAAGAATATGCCGACGCCAACTGGTTCAAGGGGAAGCAGAGCAAACACAGACACGAGATAGGAATGGCGCGCAGACGTACTGGCCCCGGTTTGTTGCTTTCCATACCTGCGCCACTTTGGACACTAATGACAGTCGTTTTTTGTATCAGTTTTAACACGAGCACAGCGAGAAATATTTGACAAGGTGAAGAGGTTTGTGACAGGCAATCAAGGGAAACGGCCTAGCATCAATACATTGCTCACCATGCCGAATACATTTCCTTCCCGAGATCGCAACTTTATTTCGACTCTCAGCGCCGACTTGCATCTGTGCGTTACTTGGGATGAATATGACGAGGAAGACCAGAATCTTGTCACGTGGCGCCTCCCAGGTTCGATGGAAGAACCCATCCCTGAGCGTGCAGCCGAACCCACTGGAGCCGAAGACGATGAACAATGGGAAGATGTTTCAGACGAGGGTGACGAAGAGAGTTGGTTAGCCGTCAATCGTGTGTTGAAGAAGTATGAGAAAGCTCCTGTGAAGGATGACGAGGAAGGCGGGGGTTTTGATGCGCGATACGAGAAATCCGTCAACGACAAGATGGACGAATGGAAGCGCGGTTATTACCAGGTGTGTTTTAAGGGCGCGCTCGCTGGTTGTTTGAACTCACCGTCATTCTGTGAATAGGGGAAGCTGAACATATCATATGACAACCCAGAGCAAATGAGAACCTTGATATTCAGGTATGCTGAAGGCTTGCAGTGGGTAATGCATTATTACTACAGTGGCGTTGCTTCTTGGAGCTGGTTTTACAACTACCACTATGCGCCTCGTATTTCAGGTATACCCGTTATTGACTTTCCCTGGTACGATAACTCATTTGTTCCGAAAGACCTGCTAGGTTTGGAAGACATGGTGTTCGAGTTCAACCTCGGGAAACCCTTCCGTCCATTCGAGCAGCTAATGGGCGTGTTGCCCTCGGCAAGCAAGGACCTCATACCATTTGCATATCAGGTAATCTGTGTCTCGCCCGCAGTGGTGACTATTCTTACGGCAGTTTCTTTAAGGATTTGATGTTTAATCTGAACTCTCCCATCCTGGACTTTTACCCCCTGGAGTTTGAGCAAGATCTGAACGGAAAGAAACAAGAGTGGGAAGCAGTTGTCAAAATCCCATTTATCGATGAAAATAGGCTGCTCAGAGCCATGGCATGTGCGTGCTTTGCTTTTCACTTTTCGTCTACGCACGTTCGTCTCAATTCCCTACCCTTTCCAGCCTGCGAACACCGCTTGACCGCCGAGGAAAAACGACGCAATACCTTCGGAACCAGCACCAAATTCTTGTTCAGTACGGGAGAGCCCACTATGTACCCGTCCTCTCTGCCAAACTTCTTCCCTCCTATATATCGCTGCACCTGTGTAATGGAGCCTTTCGACCTTCCTACGCTGGATGGCCTTCATCTGGTTCCCGGCTTATGCGACGGTGTTTTCCTCGGTGCAGAAGCACTCGCCGGATTCCCATCTCTTGACACACTACCACACTCGGCTTTGTTAGGATTCCATGGCGTGAATGTTCATGGATCGGAGAGTCGTAACAAATCAATGGTAGTGCACATCCAGAATCCGCACGAGAACCGCAAGATGGAGGAAATTGCCAAGGAAATGTTGGGCAAACGTACCTTTGTCGGCTGGCCTTTCCTGCAGGAAGGACGCGTTGTCGCTGTTTCGGATTCGTTGTCCAAATACGAAGAGGTAGTGATCATATCAGGGAGTGTGCCGAAGATCGTCGACAACCCACATCCACCGCAAGGTCTTAGTCACTGGAAGATGAAGGCGGAGCGCATTGAGCAGGTGTATTCGAAGAAGTGTGGAGTTATCACTGGCAATGTTGACGTGCTCGTTCATGTACGACCGTTAAAAGGTAAGCATCCCGTCTAATGAGATTACGACACTCATTGGCGTAACAGGCATGAAACGCCTAGAGACAGGGGCCTTTGTCAAGGACTACGAAGGACCTGACAAGGAAATCGAGCAGGCGGTTCAAATGGTAATCTCCCAAGTTGCCTCCGAGGATCCACGTTTCCTCGAGAGGGAACCGCCACCTTTGTCTGAGGAGTTTCCAGACGGCTGCAAGATTTTCTTCCTTGGGGAACACGCATACGGTGTCGCAGCCCAAGTGGCAAGCACTACCAATGAGGCTCTATCTGTCATTCTTGCCGTACGCAACAATGCATCATAGCTCAGTTCTTCTATTAATGGGCCGCAAATAGTTCTTCCCCTTGGATAAAACAGAGAACGACAAATTCAAAGCGACTGTGCAGAATCGCGTTTCTCAGTATTACTATCCCTCTTTTAAAGCCGCCAACATGCTCCACATTTCCGGTCGAGCACTGTCCAGGATTACGTCTAGTTTCATGGTGTTAACCTCTGACGATTCAAAGAACAACTTGGGTCTCAGTCTCAAGTTTGAGGCGAAGAGCTTGAAGGTAGTCGACTACTCTCGGAAGGAGGGACGACATTGGGAGTTCAGTGAAAGAACCATCAATTTGATACGGGAGTATAAGGTGAAACCTTCCACCCGAAGATTCAATTTACTTTACTTACATTGTACGTTCTTAGGAGAAGTTTCCTGAAGTATTCCAAGTGCTTGATCAAAACGGAGATGGTAAATATCCTTTTTGTAACTTTCCTCTTCTTGTACAACCGCTCAGGCTTCCTCCAGATATGACTCGTGCATCTGACATTTTCACCGAAAACGCGGACGCTTGTGTCAAGGAGGTCAAAACCTGGCTCAAATCAAAAGGCGTCCGCGAATTTGAGCCCGTTTCCCTCTTTTGCGATCAACTCACGAAAGAAACCGTGACGGAAATTGAAGCGTACGCAGACAGCATCAACAAAAACAAATCAACGACAGCAATCAAAAAAGCGATGGTCAAGAACATTCCACGACATGCTGTCCTTAAACCTGCGCATGCAATCTACAGACTACAGAATCAACACTTTGCTCTGGGTGATCGCGTGACCATGGTCCAGGATTCTGGGGGCGTACCGTTGTCCGTGAAAGGCGTCGTCATCGGACTCAACTCGAAATCAATGGACGTTGTATGGGATGTCCCTTTCATGGCAGGAGTTACTCTCGGCGACAGGTACTTGAGCAACTATTCCCGAATCCTGTCCGCGAACCTGTCCTTACTGAATACTTTTCTAGGTGTTCTCAGTACCGGGGATCGACGGTGCAGTTCAACTCATGTTTGAACCTGAGTAATCCGCAGTTCATAGCTTCAACGCACCCGACATCTACACCCCCGCCGCGCTCGAACGTTCCCTTCAAACCTCGTGCTGGGCCATACCCTGCTATCCGGCCGGCTCCTGACCAGCCAGCTGCAGCCGAGTTCCGACCGGCTCCAGAAAGGCATGTACACGTTTATTCCACATCTATAATGTAGATTGCAACGTTCACCACAGATGTAGGCAAGCATATGCACCTGTCGCTATTATGGCGAACCCCAACCGAAACCGCGGACCTGGTTTCGCGAACGGACCCCAATCGAAGGGGTCATATGCAGCAGTGGGAGCTACATCGGCATCTACAGGTTCGCCAGCAGCACCAGTGTCGAGCCACATTCCTGGTAGATACGGAAACCGAGGAGACTCCACCTACAGACGAGAAAGAGGACTACCAAACGATCACAGCGCAACAGGAGTCCTCAGCCAAGCCTCTCCTGACTATAGTCGACATGATGTGCCATCATCAGGTTGGGGCACTCGCAATCAAGATGAAGAGGCTGCTGACGCAACCCATCGTCGTGAATCATATGGTCGAGGAGGGTTCTCTCGTCTACCAAGAGGAAGCCTCAATAATACACGAGGGAGGGGGTTCATTGCCGGATTCAATCGTGGAGGACGTGGACGCGGAGGATTTAGGGGGCGTGGGAGGGGAGAACCTGGGGGTCCTCGCGTCGCTGTACCATCGTTGTAGTTGTCATAGTGTGGCGATATAGTTCATGAGTTGGTTTGAGTATGTATGAGATTATCTGTCGTCTGTAGCTATACTTGTCACGGCAGTACTACTGTTAGTATGTAGCTTTGGGCCCGCCTATATCAGTCGGCATGACACGGTTTTGCCTGGTGTTCGAGCTTGGTCAACAATAATTAAAT
>JBBPUO010000215.1:21173-39268 GCA_038094755.1 Caloboletus firmus | reverse complement strand
TTACACTTAGTGCATGCACCAAGTCATTTTACTTTTGAAACTAGAGAATTCATAATTGTCAATTTTTATACAAAGGATTACTGATTGTATATATCTTGAATTGGAGCCATGTTATTGGCACTGTCCTGAGAGAGTTTCTTGTGCTTCTTTGAGCTTGAGGCCATGGTGGTGAGTCAAGCCTGAAGAAGTACACATTATCCCTTAGAACTTTTATACTGTAGCTGCTGAACAGAGATTGAGAGCATGATTTATATATTATGATCCTGCTTGATCATACAGCAGCAGTATATGTAGCAACCATCACAATGCAAAATAAAGCTGTGTTGCACAACAGGACAGTATCAATAAATACTACAACAAAGTATCTACACATAGCCACAATGCCTAAACCATCCAAATGAATCATGAGTAATGATATACAGTGATCTCAAAAACCCTTTCCATGTTGGCCACCAATGCAGTGTATGAAGTGTACTGCCAGACAGTGTGGGAATTTCGCTTAGGTTTGGTGGAGTTATAAATAGTACATACTCTTGGCTACAAGATTGCTCCCTAGGTCATGTGATTTGGTTCATAGGCTATAGAGATATAGTCAATTCAAAACAGTAATACCATGGAAAGGGTTTTTGAGCTTTTGAATGAAAAAGGGTATTTGAACATTATCAGTACTTGGTATAGCCTCCTTTTGCTTTAAGCACTGCCTGAACCCTTCTAGGCATACTTTTAATCAACTTCTGACACTCCTCAACTGGTATCCTATCCCATTTCACTTGAACCCTTTTCCACAATTTATAAATTCCACTAGAGAAGTTTTCATGCTCTGCAAGCCTTCTCTTGAGACAACCCCAGAGATGTTCAATAGGGTTTAGGTCAGGGTATTGTGCAGGCCACACCATAGTATTGAATTCCTGTTTCTCTAGCCAATTCTTGACTAGCCTGCAAATGTGCTTGGGATTATTGTTCTGCTGAAAGATAATATCAGAAGGATTAAGACCATAATACTCCAGGGTTTGTTGGAGTTCATTCTTCAAAATTTGAAGGTAGAGGTCTCCATCCATTCTACCATCAATCTTGGTAGCAAAACCAACTCCCTCCCAAGTCATACAACCCCACATCATGAGAGAATCTCCTCCAAACTTGAGAGTTCCTTGTACTAGTCTATCACTAAGGCCCTTATCTGCCCTTTTCCATGCTCATTTGTGTCCATCTGACCCCAGATGATTGATTTTGGTCTCATCAGACTATACTACCTTCTTCCAGTCCTCTATAGTCCAGTCCTTATGAGCATAGGCAAAATCCAAACGAGCCTTGCAATGTCTAGCAGAGAGAATAGAGCATTTGGACCTGACTACAGCTTTTATACCAGCTTTCTTCAAGTGGAGGCAGACAATACTGGCAGAGAGAGATTGGTTGATGATGTTGGTAAGTGATCTGGTCACTTGGACAGCATTTTCAGCCTTTCCAGAGGTGGTAAGATGTTGGGCATGACAAATATTGGTAGGAGAAAGCTTGGAGGGATGACCTTCAATAGCTTTAAAAAGGCCAGAATGCTCTTTGGAATGAAGTCTGGATATGGCAAAAGGGCTGACACTAGTTTTCTTGGCAATGGCTTCACCAGAATGGCCAGAACCAAGCAAAGAAAAAATGGTGTTTTGTTAAGTAAGAGAAAGGGATCTAACCATGATGGTGGTTAAGAATCAAAAAGTGTGGGAGCTTTTTTAAACTCAGACATACTATTTATATATGTATCTTCATTTGTACTAACAAACAATGGCAATTATACTACAATATGACTAAGATCTCACTTAGCAATTCAAAAGCTCAAAAACCCTTTCCATGGTATTACTGTTTTGAATTGACTATATCTCTATAGCCTGTGAACCAAATCACATGACCTAGGGAGCAATCTTGTAGCCAAGAGTATGTACTATTTATAACTCCACCAAACCTAAGCGAAATTCCCACACTGTCTGGCAGTACACTTTATACACTGCATTGGTGGCCAATATGGAAAGGGTTTTTGAGATCACTATAGAGAGCTCTAAGGAGTATTGCATATACTTCATCATCTGTAAGCTCCGTCATAGCCATGCAAGTATAAGCACCATTGCAGCAAAGATAATACTTCATTGTAGAAAATGCAAGTTCAATCAGACCGAAATCAGGGAAGTAGGGTGGTAGAAATCCACATTATATTCCTCTAGATATATATAGGTCATATATTTTCAATGGTGAAAAAAAAAGAAACAATAGAATATACCTGGATTCAATCATTTCCTGAATATCAGGATGCTTGTGAATTCAGCAATTGTCCATAATGATGACTGAATTCAAGATGGGATAAGGTTTCATTTCATCAAGTAAACCTTTGATAAACTGTGAGAATGTCTCCACACAAAATGATCCCTCAACAATTTTGCAATGGATGATACCACCACTGAGAGAGAGAGCAGGGAGAATAGAGAAACTAGATAGCAATCAGCAACAACCAGATAAAGCAACAATAATAAGTAATGGACTATTAACCATGAACAAAGAATGCTTTTCATTGTGCTTTGTTTCCTCAAATAGACCAGGCACAGTCATGGTATGCCATCCAATGATTAACAGAGCTCTCATCCACAAAGATGAGTTGCTATGGATCATACTGACCAATCCTTGCAAGGTACTCTTGTTAAACAGCTGGAATCTCACAGCTAGAGTCCACTGTCAGAAACTAGATTGCAAGGTAAAATGCAACATACCTGGAGTTCACTGTCAGAAACTGGAGAAAAGCAAAGACAGTGGACTCCAACTACTGTAGAAGCAAACAACAAACAAACAATAATAACAACAATGCACCACAATGTGGCACAATGCTCTAAGTATGAAAACGAAGTGCACAATCAATGATTCCAACAACTCTAGGTATTTCTCAGCCAATCATTCTGCAGCAACACATATGATCTGGAACAAATAAGAAAGCAAGGACTCAAGAAGAAGGGAAATACCTACTTTCTTCATAGTAAAGCCAGCTCAATGAAGCATGTACCAGATTGTAGCACAAGAAACTATACAGCCATATGATACAGCAAGCATCTCTTGAAGTTCATCCAAATAGAGATCAGGTGTCTTCATAATCATACCTAGCAAGAACTGTAATAGCATGAAGATCAGTGCATCACAGGACAACAAAACAAAATGCAATCATACCTCAACATCAACATCATGTAGATGTTGATTTCCCTGTCATTCCTTTGGAGCCACAGTCTCCCCTGGATTTGGTATCATTCCTTGGGCATTGAAATATGAAACAATGCACCTGACTGATCGGATGGACAGATCAAGGGCCATAGCAGTGCATTCAAGATCAAGAAATTTTGACAGGTGTATAACAGCCCATTGGATCTCAGTCGAGACCTGATGTCCTCGCGGCATGCCTGGAAAGCAGGATCAAGCATAAAACTTACAGAAAAACAAGAGACTAATGTTGGAAGGAAATCCCGGCACTGTGAAATTCCGGATTTTCAAAAACACTTTTTTCCCCTTCCAGTCAGTGCGGGACACAATCCGTAGGCTTTTCCGAGTCGAATGGTACTGTTGGTGCCGAATACCGGTGAGATGTTGAGGCCCAAAGACAGCGAGAAGGTTAGAGCGTGTTCTGACTCATGATTTCCCACGCGGCCAACTTAGCCGAAAAAGACAGTAATTGCGGTCGGTTATCACATACTAATCTCGGACGATCTTCCGAGTCCCGATTGCTCAACTTAGTAGTACTAGTACTAGCGACGGAATCCGACGAGAATGCCTGATGAAGTTCTCCGCTGTCTGCGAGCATTCATCCGGACAAGGTCATCATTTCTCATTATCCACTACCGCTGACGACCTCCAGTATTCTTCCTGTTGAGCGGGAAGGTGACATACTCAACACCATGTCCACGGCTTTCCTCGCTAACACTTCCATCTTCAAACACTCCCCCAGAGTCTTTGTCCGTCTTTCCATTCCCAAATCGCCTGCACGGGTAAGTTCGGCCGAGATATAAACCGTCTCCACTAGATTGCCGCTTTGGTCCCTAGCGTCTCTATTCTAAGCGGATCCACGACTTGACATTACAGTCGACTGTTAACAAGAGGTGGTCCCGTACGATTTGTTTGCGGCGCCTTTGATGTCTACTTTTTTTCAGCTCCATTCACACTTGGATCAGGTGGGAGTTTACTGTTTACGCAACCTGTGCAGGCGGAAGAGGATTACGCATTCTCTCTCACCTTTCACGAAAGTCCTCTTCGACAGATAACCACACTAGTCAAGTCCAGGGCCTGACTCCCCCTGCGTCATCCAGCCATTCTTCATCTATCTGTCTGGATTTCTTGAGTCTCGACGGCCGCTGTGACGTGGCTTCCGAGGTTAGTGTGCATCCTGGCGAACTGACAGTCGCACATCTTCTTATTGGGTCGGGTGCATGGAGGTATGGTCAGGATTATCCGTGTCCCATTAGTCTGGTTACGGACACCGACACATTGGGTAACGAAGGGTAGTTGGATTGCAGTAGACAGCTGGGCAACCCTGTAGCCCCCCACCTATTTCCTAGCTTTTCGTTGCTCTCATATACGTCGGTTTTCAATGTTGTTTCGACTGTAACCTGCTCATCTCACCGTGGCATGCGATTGTACGAAGATGCCGTGGTACGGGGAAGAGCAGAGATAAGGCAGGATGTTTCGAGGCATTGCAATGCGGGAAAGCGGACGTCGCTGTGGGTGGGACTTGGCGTAAGGGAGTTGCCTCGATAATCTGACATCCTAACTTGGGCCATCTTGGTCATATCCTCGTCCCAAACATTTATCTGCTGACACCCAACGATGTAGCGTTCACGTTTCAGATCACTGTCGGCAGAAGCTCCAGTGGCTCTCCCTATCACTTCCGCAACTCCCCATGGGCGTAAATGAGGGTGAGTACATTGATATTTGGTAGGGAGGCACTACTGATTCACGTCATCACCAATTTTTTGTTTACCGGTGCGATGCTGACCTTAAACGTTGCTTTACTCTGGTGCCACAGCTTCAAGGTTTCTTCCTTTCGGACCGGAGATCATAGGACACGATCATGATCCTGAATGGAAACCACGATTCAATTTTTTGACTGCAATCGTCCTGTAGTTTATAGATAACGACTTTGTTCTATGCGTGGCAATGAAGACGCTCCCACCGCCTTCGAATCCGTCACAACCCTGGGCCAACCCCTGGATCAAGCTATATTACGTGTCGATCAAACGCCGGGGGATCAATCGATCGTACCTCGTTGTTATCCCAGACTTTGTTTAGTCCAATCAGCCGACTAGGAGCGGTACATAGCACAGAACTAAAACAGACACCTTAGAGACTACCTGTGAGCCTCCAAAGCTTCAACTGCCAGGCGACCATATCCAGGAAGCATCCATTAATTCCGTTTTTTACTCTTTCACCGCTCTGTTGCGCCCATCCTTTAACGCCGTCCCATCAATCATGTCATCCGTGCGGAACAGGGTGGCGGTGAAGTGTATTGGGTCAGAAAAATAAATTGATGATGATCTAGTGAGTGCGATCACAGTGCCCGAACTTACGATACGGGGGTTCATTCCTCGGTACCAGTGAAGAGGAAGTGACTCAGGCTGGTAGAGCAGACGTTATTGGCGGGGGTTGGCGTAAGGCAGTTGTCTCGATAGTCTGACATCCTAACTTGGGCCATCTCGGTCCTGCTCTCCCAGGTTTAGTGTTTATCTGCGCACATAGCCCCGAGGTGCACAAGTGCCGTTTGAATCGTTTTATCATGACATCAGAGAATGTCAACATGGCCCACTCAATACCGTGATACGCTTATTGATGAATACGTTTCAGATTACTATTGGCGCTACGCATCACTTCCGCAGCACCCCCACTAAGGTGAGGTGGCCATAGAGCGAGTCCTTTGGTAATGGTGGGAGGCACTGCTGATTCACGTCATCACCGAATTCTCTAATGGTTCAACCTTCGACTCGGGGTTGCTAGTAGCTACTAAAATATGCTGTGATGCCATTCGTAAATATCAGGCTGGTGTGAGCATGGCATCATTAAGCACTGATGATCTCAGATTTTCCAGGGTCGTATCCAAATGAGCGCAAAATATGTCCCTCCAACCCTTTTCATCTGTTGTAGCGCTGTAAAATCAACGAATGCTAGATTGAATGTCACATGACCTCAGACACTTCTTTTGTAGTGCCACATCTTCGAGACGGCGGCTTGCTTCCCACCGGGGGTCATAGGATATGATTATAATCCTCAATGAAAACCACCATAGGTGTGGTGCATAGAAAACAGCTTTGCAATGTCCCCCGTGTGGAAATGAAGACGCTCTGGGCCACTGCCTTCCGCCACCACTCTCCATTGGGTTGTATTGCGTTCTACATGAATCACTGATATTCCAAAGGAGTCTTGAAGTAAATATTTATGTATAATGCACAAGATAGACGCTATAACTGTCAAGGGAACCCAAGGCCAGCCTCTCGCATCCACTCTCTCCTCGACCCTCACTTTGTTTGTTAAGCCCCCACTGTTGTTTCTCTTGTCACTGTCATGTCCTTCGGCTTGTAGTCTGCCTTTGACCTTTTCCAGATGAATAACTACGTGTCTCGTATGGTTGTTTATTCTCTTTCTCAACGATAAATCTGATTAATCATTCCAGTTGTTATTGCCACGGCTGTCGTATATGATTATCGTGAGTGGTGCTTATACGTGCACTACCTTTGGGCGAAGTGACCATCGTGCAATTCGCAATCCTGGAACTCCAGTCCTCACATTTTCGAGAGAGGTATGTTATTCCACAGTCCTGATCCTATTTGTTAGGCTGACAATATTAAAAGATAGACTATATCTGGGCAAGCAAGCAAGAATTATCGAGCAAAACACTAATCCCTAACAGTCCCACAGTGCAGACGCTGGACATGGGTCTCTACCATCTTTGTTTTGGTATGTATAAAGGCTCATTGGACCTCTATTGTATATTCGCCAGATTGATCATTCTATAGGTCCGCTATTTCGGTCTTTCTTTTGCTATGTAAGTCAATGGTTGCTATGGCGCGTACTAAATTACAATTAACAATGAATCCATGATTAAGTCTCAGCGGCCTTTGTACGTTGAAAGTTGAATTGCATATTGATCGAGCTGATGAGATGCGTTTGTAGTTGGGAGTACCTTTGTCCCCGGCCCTGTCATAGTCAGTGTTTCTGCTCTGCATCTTGTCTGTCATCAATGACCATGTTCTCGTAGATGTATGCGTCCAAATTCCGATTGGAAATGGTATTGACAACAATTTCATAGGTGTAAGCAGATTGCTTTACTGTGCTCTACACTGCCAGTATAAGACATGGACGTTCCAAAGGTACTGTGATGTATCTCGCAGCAGCCTGGCTGTTCGAAATATTTTATAATGCTGCTGATTGTGAGTTACTGCACTCTCTCGCTACGCCCTGCAGACCGTGATTTCAATTACAGTCGTAATGATCCTGCGGGTGTATGCAATGTGGCATCGATCGAAAAGGATTCTTTATGTCCTTCTTTTCATTTACATTGCCCAGGTCATTTGTTCCTTTACTTTCGCAGGCATCTACGACAATCCCAGTACATATATCTCAGGTGTGTCTCAATAAATTATATGTATCACTGCAATCTCACGGAGACGGCTCCCACCCTTTTCTCCAGTCACAGTAGTTCAAGTTCTCAATACCTCCCTATGCGTTATATCGGGGAACCAAATCCCATCGAATCTTTACGTGTATGACAGAATCCCGCGATTTCTGCTCGGTACTACACTTTTAGTTCTCGCTATCACCCAAACCTTGAAGCAGTCATTCGAGATGTACAAAGCGACCAAGAAATGGCAGCCTAACCGGTACATCCAACAACTCGCGGGGGATGGGATTCTCTACTTCTTTGTGTATGTCTCGCCCTTACCACTTTCGCCAAGAACTTGCCCAAAAACTAACCATCCAGTTGTTTTCTTCTAAATCACTAGGAACCTGCTTTTCAATATTTCTGATATCGTGCACTTTGAGGGTATAAACAGCACTTCTTCATTATACCTGGTCTTGTTTTCCTACGTAACCATATGCCCCATGATGCCCCGGTTCATCATCAGCGTGCGAGAGTTGTGCGACCGCAACCACCAGCGCTGGCGCGGGATTGACACCGGATTTGGTGTGTTGTCACAGCCAATTGCCAGTCAGAACATGGTCATGTCCGCGATTGCATTTGCGGAGGCTCCCCCGGGGCTGGAGGGGGTCGTGGAGGGGGACGGGAACAAATTGGAGGTTATTCGACTAGAGACCTTGGGAGATGACACGTGTCAGGTCTGACCGATGGGTTTGGGCAGGAACAGAGGATTAACACAAGTGCTGGGGCATCTGGGGCGTTGGAACTCGAATATTTATTTATTTCCGATCTATATGTCTTGTCTTATGAGCTGAATGTATGCACTATGTATCCCCGAACGCTGCTCAATGTAGGTATTATCTCGGGGGAGGCTCTCCTCTGCACTTATGATTTGGATCTCGGCTGCATACTTTTTCGGGAGCTACGCACGAGATTTGTGGAAATCATCACGTTGCAATTCGCCTTCCTCGAGGGCTACAATAGCGCATACGATATGATCAAACGCTTGTAACACCCAGAAAATGGGTTAGCGTCTCGGGCATTCGAGGACTGCCCTGTTCCAGCCTCGCACAGCGTCAATCGACGAGTCCATGGACGCGAAATGACACTGTCTCGTTCAGTCATCGCACCGTCAGTAAAATTAGTATTGTACGCAGGACCACAGTGGTACCAGCAGGGCTGCAATATCAACGTTTCGGTGGCATCCAAACCCATGTAGGTGCCACATTCGCTCTCAACCCGAGCCGTCCTGTAATACTGGCGAAAGGGGGCTTGGTGGAGAAGTGGGTGGGTACGGTACCTTCCTACTTGTTCCACAAGGTAAAGTCTCCTCCAAAGTGCACGCACCAAAAAGAAAGGCCTCCCTCGAGATCAAATATCGACGCCCGGTTCGGACGCCCCTGTACCTGGTGATCGTGGTCGTGGTGGCAGAACATGTATCATAAGCTGACGTTGTCCGATCCAGCCGTATGATAAACATCAACTCACGAATACGAACGTACTCGACGGATCCCTACCAGCCTCGAATATTAAGTCGATCGGCCACTTGCTCATAATACCGCAGTATTTGCCTGCCTGAGAGATGGTGAGTGACCAATCCACGTCAGAGTTCTATTCAGGCGTTTAGCGACTCACATAGTTGTTGTCCTCTTGGTATTGGCAGACGTTTCGGACAAGGGTCAGTCCCGCTCTCGATTTTGTGTTTGCTTCACAGTTGATCGTACTGGTGAGATACATGATTAGCAACTCAAACGCCAAAATCGGGTGTCAAGTATTTCGGGTCTCTGCTATGCGTCGTTGAAAGTTGTAACGACTTCCGGGCTCAATATAATTGGTATGTGGGCCTTGGATGTATACAGCACACGGAAAATTGTTGAAGAACGCGACGACAGGCTTGCCCAACGGAATAGACAGACTGAGTGAGGTCACAAGGGAACTCGAAGAACGAGGAAAAAACTGACCAGGAGCTTTGTCCAATAAAACCTGTCTATCGCAAATTCTACGAGGGCCTTTCGACGTGGTACCTATATACAACGCAAAAAAAAAAAAAGAAACAGATGGCTGGTCGTTCCCGTGTATGCAATGTAGACTCTCAAGTGATCCGAAAACAAAATTTTAAATCAGACGGCACTCGGAAAACTTTGCCATGACTGGTGGTCACGTGAGGTGATACCCGTTTTCGCTGATGCTGGCTGTTTTCCGTTCGAGCAGGAAGGCGACATTTCCGGTGCCCTGCAGCAAAACCGATGACGTTCGAGGTTTCTGCGTTTGGGTCCTTTCCACAGAGTCCCAGTTCGATGAGGACAGGGAGTGCCAAACTCGTCGCATTCCCTCTGAGTTCTGCAGCAGTTAGAAATCGACGGCCACCCCATCCCTGGTATTAACATGATTGTTTTCCTTTGTGAGATCAAGGTACCAGTAGTAGTGCACGGCAGCATCCAAAACGTGAGTAAGGCGGTCGAGAGTAGTCTTGAACGAGAGTTCTGTCAGTCCAAACTGCTTCAGCTTCTGATCCAAGACCTTGAGAACACCCATAATATGGTTCTCCATTATTACTTCCAGCTTGGCCTCTTTAATATCCTGGACAAGCTGAAATTTTTGTGGCATTGCCATTGGCACCTATCTGCCGAAGAGAGCTTCACCCCTGGACTCAGATAAAGAGGTACGTTTCCGACACAGGTTAGCTTTGCAAACAAAGGAATCACTAGATCCTTAGATGTGGTTACCGTGGTCCGGAAATCCTCGATTGCGGTCTCGTCATCGACCACTACAAAGCCCAAAATTCGTTTCTGGTCGCTGTACAAGGTGACCCATGGGAAATGCCTCGCGCCAGACTGGTACCAATGATTACCACCATTGTCAATGCAGATATAGTGAAATTGCCTGCCGGCAGGCACTCTCGCATCAAATATGACATGATCATGCTGGTTGGGTCCTTCGGTTTTGACTCTAGTACCTGAAGCGGAATGACAACAATCAAATATAACACACTATACACCATGGTCAGCAAGTAAGCAAAAGGAACGACGTATGGCACTTGCGATGCTATCATTTCCCTTCGCCCTAGCAAGACCTTCGATCAAGGCGCCGATCGTGCGATCAGGAAGGACGGGCCCGGATGTTGGATAATTCTGAAGAAGAAGCTAAGCACTGGATCCTCCTTGGGACACCCCACAGTGCCCGGGAAGTTACAATGTGGAGTTCTCTCCACTGATATCCAGCGTAGAAGCTCACGACAGGATCCCATTCCTTGATTCGCTCGTCGCTTTGTGACATCTTGAAGGCCTTGCTTATCGCATTGCGCGTCGTCTCATGGTCCAAGGGTGTGCGGATGTGATCTTCAGGTACCTGAAGGACTTGTATGTTCCAGATACTCCTTCATAGTAGATTTCGCGTCAGCAACTGCCCTATGAAGAATTCTGGCAGTTGGTGTAGTCATCAATTTCAATGATCAATGCGAGCATGTTCTGTTTCGACCTGCCAGAACGACTGATCAATGAGTGCATGTTGGTGAAATATGACGCACTAGAGCTTGAACAGCTGTTGGGTGGGTCAGATGATGGAAACTCGTACTCAATATCCATCCTAGCTTGGAACCTGTATATAACCCTGCCATAGTCGTCATTTGCACTTGTCTGGAAGCACCTAAACATTCGAGTCATGGGGTATTTTGCAACAACTACTGTACAACATGAAGGGTGTCCGATAATCGCTCATTCCTTCGGGTAACCGAGGCGATCGTTTCGACCATTCACGCCAACAAGACAACACGCTCCTCCGCTCCACACTTCATCCAAGCAGATTCGACAATGAGACCGACGCCGACGCGTTCACTGACTCGAGCGTCATCGTGCATTCTCTGCACCGCCATGACATGCAACAAACACCCATAATAACGTTTTCCCCAGACGCTCTCGTCCCAAAGCCCACTGAGTCCATCACACCGGGAGAGCACGACGAGTTCGAAGACGGTCAAGGATAATGTAGAGACAGGCAGGATAATGCGTCCAGCATAATGGGGAGACACTTCATCGACCGGGACGATATGAAAGATGGTGTAAGCGGTAGCTCTACTTGGGTCTGCAAGCGCACCGTGGTCCAGTTTCAAGACTTGGAATGGTGCACATTGGGTGCGAAAGATGAGCGTCCCACTCGGGGGTAAGAAATCCAGCACAAGGTCGCTCGGATGGTTCTTGGATGGCGTATACTTCTCTGGTTGGAGTTCATCCGGGTTCTCATCCACACTCCAACTTGGTGGAATCCGTTTGACGTCCAATCGGACGATTGTCCCATCTTCATCGATCACATTCCAACCGGTAACAAGGGACTCGGCAGGGAGTGGATGGACGTCTTGGTCGCTTCCGTCCAACATATACGACTCGACTGGGTATGTGACAGCGCCTTTCCATCCTGACCATGCCCAGGACGGCCAGCGTGAGTGCTCGGCATCGGTCATAATTCGTCGAGTGTGCACCGCGTTTAGCCTAGGTTGCCACAACAGGCAGAGGTCCAGGTTTCTTATCCACATCCCAAGTCGAAAGGCGTTCCTGGGGTTGCTCCCGGGAGGCTCAAGCACCCTAGTCAATGCGTTCGTCAATGCTGTTATTGCATAAATTACATCTGACTCGAGGGTCAGGTGACGCTGGGTGTATTGCTCCACGGCATTTTCGTAGCCCCTGTCATTCATCGTTGGTTGATCTGGGGTGAAAGTAAGGAGATCTATGTCCCCGTAGAGCATTGGATTAGAAGACCCTTGTAATGTTTTGCTCTCCGCAACCAAATCTTCACACCAAACATCCTTTGAACACCCGAAATATACCTGATGTTTGGTGAAGTACAGTCGACGGCGTGAAAATGAGCCCTCCTGGAAAGTCCAGCCTCGCGTATTCCAGGTAGAGTCGACAACTGCCTCTATCAGTGGTGGAAGCGGTATTGAAAGATGAAGTCCTTGAACACATTCAACGTGCTGATCGGGTACCCTCGATCCTTCCCTCACGCCGGGAAGGCCGGTCCGGACGCTCGTTCCACCTGCAGCGATGATCGTGAGTGCAGCCCGACCATAGACCCGGTCCATGACAGATATCTGTGCAGCCTTATCCTCCTGGCTGTCTTGGATGATACACAGCGCATCGACCCACAAGTACCGTTCACCGATCTGGCGAGTGAGCTGAATGGCGTCAACAATGGTCGCTGGTAGGGCGGACTCGTCGAGCCCAGAGCGACAATGCCGTGTTGTCGCATTCGCCGTTGACGTCCAATAGTCTTCACCGGGTCCCCCCCAAACGTAGCTAAGAGCTACATATCGGCAGCCCCGAACTGCATGAACCAGAGTCATCTGGAACACGTCCACCATCCTTACGAATTCAGGTAAATCCTCGCCTCCAGATTTCCACCACACAGTGCCGCATGCTCCTCCGTGTGCTTGTTCGCAAAGATTCATCCATCTTTTGATGAGATGGATGTCCACCTTGTTCTGGACTCTGCGTCCATGGAGATCCTTCGACCGAGCGACTTTGCGAGAGTCTTCCTCCAATAACTGTATATCCAAGTGAAGAGCCGCGTTGGCAGCCATCAGGGCGATGCCTATGTTTAATGGACGGGAAGCGTGGATATACAAGCGGTGGGCTTCTTTCCTCTCGTCGAGATTCGGGACAAGGGTGCCGAATACACGCGCAGATACAAAACAGTTGCATCCTTGGACGTCTGTGTCGGGAAATTCGTCGAGACGCCAACGGCGCCGGATGAGGTTAGCGACAAGCCGGCAAAACGCACAGCGACCGCTCTTCTCGATTATGTCCAGAAGGGTGCCCAGGGAAACCATTTTTGCACCGGGAAGCCCCTTGCGCAATATTTTCTTGAAGTCTAATGCAGCACATGTCGTACAGAGCGTCGTCCTTGAGTTGGACACGGGTGTGTGCTTTGTGCCAACAGACAGAGTGGATTCGAAGTGTTCTCGAAGTCGTCCAATTATTCCGGACATCGTGCATTGCACTGCGTGGTAAGGGTAGGAGAGGCTAAAGTGGTGTTGCTTTCTCAGAGACGATAGTGAACAAAGTGCAGGGTGATGGCAGACGGCAAGGATCCCATGTTTTCTCACGGCACATGGTAACCTCATACGATGTAGGACAGTTGATACATCTTACTTAGTTATAATGCCCCGGAGCAAGCCTTGTCAATATTAAAGTCAGCACGACATGCAACCTGTTTTTAATGAATACATGGTTGCTGCGGAGTGAACCAAGTTTAAAGAGTGACATGACTTCCGAAAAGTCTTGCACTGAGGCTTGATTGCGTGTGAGCTTGCTTCCCATGTATCGGGCTCAGAGCCGTCTCAACCTTTCAAGCTCAACTTCCTCCCACTCTATGTCATCAGCACCGTACGGCGTCCTGCCCACCCACGACGACCCCGACTCCTCCAACCGTCGCCAGTCTCATCCATTCCTGGCACGGATCCCACTGTCGCTGCGTCGGTGGTGGCTACGACGCACCCCATCTTCGCACACACATCCTGGCGTAATTATGCGACCTCGAATATTGTTCCACATCCTGAAATTTGCGATACCCATCGCTCTGCTCGTGCTCTGGTGGGTCTGGCACGTGTTCGAACCCCACCTTCACGTCGATCTTGTCTTCTATGACCGCAACTGGATTGCCAACGAGATTCACCCCATTACACCGCTCTCTGGTTGCTTCGACCCAGATCGGGTCAGCCCGTTGTACAATGTCACCGAGGAGCTGTATGGTAAGAAGCGGTTTGAGGTTCAAGCAGGTATCCCCATGCGAATGGGTATGGACTGTTATGCCTTTGCCGGCACCATCACTCTATCGGAACATGACAGCCATCAAGACGCCTGGATACCACCCGAAAACCGCCACCAGTACCACACCTACTGGCGCACAGACCTCGTCCCGCTCGGGGAACGCCAAGAGGACATGCTCAAATCCTTTTTCGCCACTCAGAACCTTGCCCGCTCTCGCCTCGTTCTCTGGTCGAACGGCGACCTCAGCGAGAACTCTATCGTGCAAAAATATCTCCAGCACTTCCCAGAGTCGTTCTCCCTCGGTATCGTCGACATTCCCTCCCTCGCCAAGGGCACAGCTATGGAAACGAGCAAGCTTCTTCAGCTGAACGATAAGAAGGCATGGGTTGACGGCGACCTCGTCCGGCTGCTCGTCATCTGGCACTACGGAGGCATGTGGATCGACATGGACATGCTCGTCACGCGCGACCTCGAGCCCCTCCTCGAGCACGAATTCGTCACGCAATGGGACTGCTGGGGTAACGTCATTCCTCCCTCCTCACCCTCTTCTCTTTCTTTTTTTTTTTACCGCTATTGTTAATACTCTTCCTTTTTCTTCCCATAGGTAAAGCTTACCAAGCGCTCAACGGCGCTCTCATGCATTTCAAACAACACTCGCCCTATCTCTGCGAAGCATTTCATCTCATGGCCACCTCCACCCCACCTCGCTCCCCCTCAACAGACTGGGGCGCGATCCTCTACCTCCGACTCTGGCGTCGCCTCCTCGCCGCATCGTTACCCCCGTTCAAGATCCTCCCCTCTTGCTTCAGCGACCCCCTCGCCTGTCGACTCGACAACAGTGTTCCTGACCCGTTCACGCCAGACCGTGCAGACGGGCAGTGGGCGAAAGGGTATGGCTTGGAACAGGGTGGCGGACTCGATCAAGCGCTCCAACGCATCTTTGCGGTGCATTTACACAATCGGTGGGATAAGTCGTTTCCAAAGGGTGGCTGGGTGGAACGGTTACTGCTCCGCCGGTACGACGAGACGTTGGCGCAGAAAGGCGACTTGACGCGGGGGTAGGGACAGGCGTAGGGGAGGATGGCGGTGGGGTCTGTTTTTGGAGATTAGTGGGTTGGATCGGGGATGCGGTTTTTATGTGAGTGGTCCTGGAAGAGAAAACATCTTTTTCATAAACAAAAAAAAAACCATAAAATAGAATAATGATGAAATTCGCAGATCGTCGGTGCGCTTACTATCGATCGACACTTGGCTACGTTTACTCCCCCCCACCCAAGTCACTCGAGCCGAAGAGAGAAAGGATATCTGCGTAGCCACCCGTTTACTTGCTACCTTTGCTTTTGATGGGGGGACGTCCATGAAAGAGATCTCGAACTTGTCGCAATCTTCCACGCTTAACTTAGAACTCTCTCTAGAGCTACCATAACCATACGTACCCACTCGTCATCAACGAATTATACGCTATCGAACAAAAAAAAGTGAAACGAGGAGACACATAAGGGATAAACTCCAAGATGTATAATGCCGTCCGATAAAAAAAGGAGGGAAACAACCTCCCCACAATATACAAGACGAGGGGGGGGTAGACAATAACGAACAAGATGTCTATGTGACAACTCGAAATGATACAAACACACTGTACAAAACGGCTGATACTTTTGAATAGCTTACGATATGAACGACGCTCTCCATCCGTTGCTGGCTTTGGTCTATGGACATGGACATATGTGATGGTGGGTGCACTGTGGCGTGGGTGCGACAAAAAAGGACGGAGAAGGAGAATGCCGGGGGATCACGAAACCAACTCCCTCTCCATCGGATCAGCGGATCGAAAAGCTGTGTGCCACAGCGGACGCGCACACCACAGCGCACACCAGGAATCCAAGCGGGTACCCTGCCGGATCGTTCTGCGTACTCGCCGACCAGAGCTGTCAACGGGCGGACGTACGTCAATGTCCGAACGGAAAGGCAAAAGAGAAAGGAAGATTCACCCAGCCTCCGAAAATCGGCCCGAAACAACGCGCAAGGCTGACGATACTTTGCGCAGCGCCGTTGGCAAAGCCAACCGCTGCTGGCGGGGTCACTGTTAGATAAAAAGGAAGAGTGATTCAGTCTCGGTACATCAAGAAGGGGGCATACAAGAGAAAAAGAGCGCACTGTAGTTCAAGAGAATGGCCACTGCTGTGTACGCAAACGTGTTACCACAATACCGAACGGCACTGTACATTTCAGTCAATCAGCGATGCAGCAAACATCGGTCAAGATAAATGCGCTCACGTGCTCACGGAGAGCGCTTAGGAGAGGATATCATGAGACTTGGAACACTGGAACGACACTGGTGGAGACTTACCAACCATCAACAAAAAGTTGCTGTCGCCAGTTGGACTTGCAAATATGCGGTATAGGATGACAGTCAAGTAAGCAGGGACAAACAAGAACGACCCGAGACGGAACATCGCCATGTGCGAGAAACGTCCACGGGGAGGGCTAATGACAGCGTCAGAAACGTTGCGGCTCGCGAGAACATGTGTACACATGCCCAATATTTCTGAAGAAAGAGGTCAGCACCAACGTATAGGAAAGGCGAACACACAAGTTACTCACGGATAGAGGTAGAATTGGTAGACAATCTGGAACAAACACATCAGAGCAACTGCAAAACAAAATATCAACAGTATTTTGGGTTAAGATGCCAACAACACGCACTTAATTGCGAAAAATCTCCCGGGGTCAGGTTCAATCCTCCAGATTCATAGTCGCTGCCATTATCGTCATCAGCCCCACTACCAATCCGAAAAAATAACGCTCAACTCACGTGACGAGATACGACAAGAATACCTGATCGTGCGTCGTGCTATGCAATGCTAGCAACCCATACTGGATAATGACCAAGATAGGCAACTGGGATGCCAAAGATGGGGGTTTCTCTGCCACCTCATCCGCAGCGCCAGCCTCGGTCTCATTGATGGCACTCACCGACCGGTGGCGCTCAAGAATAGGCGTTAATGGATCCGAGGACCCTGCTTCGCGCAATTGCGCATCAAGTACAGCAGGTGGCGTCCGGACACCTGCATGGGCAAAAATACTTGGGCCAGTCATGGATGACCGACGGGAAAGACGGCCACCGCTGAGCATGGAAGAACCCAATGCAGAGGTCCGTGAGATAGAGCGTCGGGGGATACCTCGAGCTGATGCGAACGTAACCGTCGACGAACGCCGACCAAGCGGCGAGGAGATTGTTGCACCATCGATACTCCGCGAATCCGTCCTCCCGCGAACCGCCCCAAAAACGTCTTGTTCATCAACGTCCTCTTCGCCATCCAATCTTGGCTGCTCCTCATCCGCTGGCATGCCGGCATCCAAATCATACTGCTCCTCGTTGTCGACGTTCATCGCAGCAGCGACCCACAAGTCTGCAATGTTCGTCACTGCGTGTTCATTTGCCATTAGCAATCGCTGCGTGAAGTTGAGCTCTGAACCCTCGTAGGACGACGGGTGGCCATCAAAGTAGGTGCTCCGCCCGCTCCGTAGCGTGCTCGCCATACTCCTGCGTGGCGTAATTGTACTTGCTAGTCGACGTCTCTGATTGCCACTGTAACCGTATGCGGACCCGTTCGCCCGGCTCAATCGTTGTCTGTTTATGAGAGGGGGTGAAGTCATGGGGACGGATGGTGAGGTGGAGGGGTCGGTGGGAT
>JBBPUO010000215.1:1492-13037 GCA_038094755.1 Caloboletus firmus | reverse complement strand
CTGTGACACCACGAATGATCTCGTCACGTGGTCTAATGTAAGAACATATATTGCTCTTCGTGTCCAATTCCACTACGTAATCTGACCTCGCGTCTCTCTCTTCGTTGTACCTTGCGCGCGCGCGTGAATGGGTTGCGAATTAAATTAAATTAATAACCTCTAGGACATCTTTTCGTACGACGTCGAACAATCCAAAGGCCACACACACAACATGATCAATGTCATCATGCACGAACAAGAACTGGGTCTCCAAGATGCCATCAACGTCGTCGGCGATTATTGCAAGCGCGCCATCGACCAATTCGTTCACGACCGCACCCGCTTACCCTCTTGGGGCCCCAAAATCGACGCCGACGTTCGCATGTACGTCGACGGACTTGCCGACTGGATCGTGGGAAGTTTGCATTGGTCCTTTGACACCGAGAGGTACTTTGGAAAAGCTGGGAAGCAGGTCAAGGCGAACCGCGTCGTTACGCTGCGCCCCAAGGTGGTTCGAGCGCCCGCCAGGGAAGCATAGTTGGTTCGTGAGTTTGTCCGACGTTGGCCTCGTTTGTCTCGTTCTTCCCTGTTTCGGTGGTGAGTCACTGTCATATAAGATTGGCGAAGCTTGGTCGCTGGCAGGAATGCTTGGCTCTCGACTCACGATGGAGCAACCGGCTAGAAACACCTCGCACTGCCATCTGCAACGCTTAATCATTCATGCATTATTACTTAGTTGTTCCTCGCTTTACTTATCCTCGGACACCACACACTCGCTTGTCAAGTAAATTTCTCTTTCAAGTATAGCTCACTGCCGCTGTCTCTAGTACGGACCTGTATTTTACGTTATCTGTATGCACTGTGAAACTAGACCTATTAAATATGGATGTCAATGCTGCCAATGATGGTGTTTTTATATGCGAACGAGTGCAGAGAAAGGACAAAAAGTCCGAATGATAGTTGTACAATGTATCGTGTTTTCAATATGCTTCGGTGTACAACGGTTCAGGGCAAATCAAAGGAATGAACAAAAAGAAACGAAGGACGAAAAAAAAAAAAAGAGCCTGTACCGATCAATAAACGAACGAAATGATGTTGTGATCCGTCTCAGAGGTGCCTGTGACAGGGACCGTTCACCTCACGGCCATCGTCGGTCTTGCCTGGGAGCTCCGACTGGAAAGGATTCCCGTCCTTGTCATCAAACCGCACGCCCCTCGAACCCCAGCGGTTTCGCCACTTTTGGATAAAAAGGGCATGTTCCACCACCCCGGCCAACGTCCCCGTGTTTCGGATCCGAATCTGTCCCAGCTTGGGCAAGTTGGACTCCTCGATCTGACACATCAGATCTTCGAGCGGCTTCATGATATACGCGGCGAATATCTGCATTGGGACGCCGACCATGTCTTCGCTAATGGGAAAAATGCCAATGCGTTTGAGGGAGGGATGGTAGAGATTGTCGAGTTGCTGATGTGGAAAGATGGTAACAAACGTTTCGAGGTTGGGACATTTAGCGATGATTTCCGGCAAGAGCGGGGTATAAGCGACCGTCCTGACGATACGTATCTTGTGTCCATGCATTCGCAGGAAGTCGGGGCTAAACGGTGAAAACCCTTCGAGGCGATATAGGCGGGGCAGTTGATCTGGGGACTTGGAGAGCATGAGAAGGAGGGTGTTGAGCGGGATGTTCCCCAGAGACGCGTGAGAGAAGGAAGGACTGTCTCCTAAAATCAGGGTCCTGAGATTAGGTAGGATAAGGTGCTCCTGGCGGGGTTTGTCGGGATATGGTCCATATATATTAGCCAGTGTAAGACTACGGAGACCGCGCAACGCCCGCAGGACGTCCATCAGGTCGCTCCATCCCGGGCTTTCATTGCAAGTCCATTCCACCCGGCGGAGGGAGTGCGCGCATGTGGTGAGGAGCGCCTGTATGATTTCGGTGGGAGTCTGCATGGGAGGGAGGATAGTGTGAGAACTGGGTATCAGCGACATGTAAAAGTTGCTGTTGATAAAGATCTCGAGGTTGGGAGTACACCGTAAGAGACGGGCAAGATTTCTCGCATCCTCTGGGTGGGAGTTGTGGAGCTGGACGTCCACGCGACGAGTGAGCGATCCAAGGGCCCGAACGCCGTCGTTGACCTTGCTTTTTTCGAGACGGTCGGCAAAGATAACGAGTTGCTTGGAGCATGTGAGGTGAATGTACTCGTGGATGAGCTCTGATATGATTGTAAACCAGTCCTTGCAGACCAACAGAAGCGATAATCGGGTGGACGGTTCCATGTTCCAATAGACGTCGACACCACGAGTCTCGGAGAAGGGGTCAAGTCGATCGGAGAGGAGTACGCCAGGCACACGGATGAGCAGGGAGAAAATGTGCCTCCACACTTCGACGGGGAGCGGCGGTAGCGGGGACATGATAGAAGTAGTCTATCTACCACGACACATGCATGAGGCTTCGCCACAAGAGTCTCGAAAAATAATGTCGTCTCACCTGGACCGGATCTAAAATAACCAAGTGTGCAAAAGATAGGGCTAACGAACGTTGTGGCGATGAACAACGCAAAATGGTCGAGGAGACAGAAAAACGAAGACGAGGAGACGAAGAGCGGAAAACAGGGTCTGATATCCCTGAAAGAAATGTTGTTCACTTGTCGGTTGGGACTCACAATAAAGCAGCACCATTTATAGTAAACCGTGTTTGGATCAGAAGGTTTTGCCAAACATCGATTCCCGGCTCTCAGCTCTACGCGGATAGCACAGCCTAGCAAAACGGTCAGCTTGGCAACCGCAGGCAGAACCTTGAAACCATGTCAAAAAGAAAGGCAGATCCCCAACCCTGGTCTGCCACCAAAAAAATCAAGGTCCCGTACGGATCACTTGACCGCTTACCGTGGAAATCCGTCGCGAGAGCCGTCGACACGGGCCTCGATGGCGACGACGGCATTCTCGAACTTGAGGAGGTTGACAATGTCGAGATTGTCTATGAGGAGGAAAATGGCGGAAAAGTCATCAAGTTTAACGTTCGTCCGCCCTCTGTGTAGCTTCTCGGAATTACGTTTCATATATCTGAACGGGTCTCACAGGTGCCAGACAGCATCGCGGTAGACAAATTATCAGTTGCAGGTGGCGAGCCTCCTGTTAGCCTGACAGAAAACTCTCAACCACCCACTACCACTTCATTTGATGGTAGGATTGCTATTACTTTTATCACTATGGTGCTCACGCCCGCATGGTGAACAGCTGCACTCCTGCCCAAATGGCGCTCGTTCAATCTACATCCGCACCTCCTGCAGGTTTTACACAAAAAGTCGTTTACCTCCCCTACCCCAATCCAATCGCGAGCACTTCCGTTTGCGCTTTCCAGTCGGGACATCATTGGCGTGGCAGAAACAGTCTGTCTCAGTCACCCGTCCGTTCCAATAGATTCTAACATAGACACTCGTAGGGATCAGGAAAGACCCTCGCGTACGGACTACCCATCCTTCACCGTATATTCTCGCAGCCGAGGCATCCTACCCAAAAACGCAACCCCCAAGCCCTGATCCTCGCTCCTACCCGGGAACTCGCTCTGCAAGTTTCAGACCATCTCAACGCATTTTCCAGGACTGTTGATGTCGCGCTCAAGGAAGAGCCGGAGAATGTGGATCTGTCCACACTTCAGGGCAACATCAAGAGCAAGGTACCTGATGCCAAAAATCAGAACGCACAGACGTTACCCCTCGTTAGTATCGCCGTTCTCGTCGGAGGCATGTCGGCCCAAAAGCAACGGCGGATCCTCGATCGGGGGGTCGACATTTTGATCGCAACACCTGGAAGGTTATGGGATACTCTCGAAGAGGTTCGTTCTTGATGAAGCTGTTCGTTGCGTTCGTGAAAAAAAAATAGATTGTTCTTTTTCTTTTTTCGACCAGGATGAAATTCTCGCGCAACATGTTCGGAATCTCAAGGTTCTCGTGTTGGATGAGGCGGATCGCATGATCGAAGCTGGACACTTTGCTGAGATGGACAATATTCTCCGTCTCACCGTTCGCCAATCAAAGTGAGCTATACGAATTGGGACAAACCAGCGTAGCTGACGTGTTTGATTCAGAGATGACGAGATAGAACCCGGATTGAATGGCCAGAAAAGAAATGCAGACTCACCACGGAGCGGCGATTTGCAGACATTTGTCTTTTCTGCAACGTTGAGCAAGGACCTCCAAAGGAACCTCAAGCGAGGTTCCAGACCCAAGCCAGGAAAAAAGGGTAACTCCAAACCGCCTAGCACTCTCGGTGAGTGACCACCCCGGATTCCGATGAGTCACAGCACCCATCCCCACGTAATTCGCAGATGATCTACTTCTCCGGCTTGACTTCCGAGACCCGGAGCCAGAAGTCATTGACCTCAGCCCGGAAGGTGGTGTCGTCTCCACACTCCAAGAGAGCAAAATCGAGTGTCTTGCCTCGGAAAAGGTAATGCCACAAACGCGTGTTGGCCCTGATATCCGCTCTCACTCACGCCAACCCACAAGGATGCATATTTATACTACTTTTTGCTTCGGTACCCTGGTCGCTCCCTCGTGTTCTTATCAGCAATTGACGGAATCAGACGTCTCACACCCCTCTTGGAGCTTCTTAATCTCAAAGCGTTCCCGTTGCATTCGCAGCTGGAGCAGCGCCAGCGTCTCAAAAACCTCGATAGGTATCTCGTTCGATATGCTACTTTTAGCGTCTCCTAAAGCTAGTTTGGCAGATTCAAGGCAACTCCGAACGCCATTCTCCTGGCGACCGATATCGCCGCGCGGGGATTGGACATACCAGCTGTAGACCACGTCATACATTATCAAATTCCGCGTTCCACTGATGTCTTCATTCATCGAAATGGTCGAACTGCGCGTGCGATGCGCAAAGGATTCAGTTTGCTCATGTGTTCGCCTGATGAGAGAAGGATCGTGAGAGCACTGCTCTCGAGTCTAGGTCGTCGTGGGTGAAACGTTTTTTTTCAATCGGGAATTTCCCTAAATTTTCAATTATGATTCCAGAGCATGCGGACATACCTGATATCACTGTGGAATTGACGTTGCTCGACCATTTGAAGGAGCGAATCCGCTTGGCGAGACAGATCGATGTCCAACAGCACCGAACCAGGAAGCAGAACCATGAGCGCAACTGGCTGAAAGAAGCCGCAAAAGCGATGGAGATAGAGCTTGACTCGGACGTTATGAGGTAAACCTCCCACCCCTGTCTTGATCAAGCGATGTGGATGACCCGGCTATCGTGCCAATCAGCGCTTCCGAAGATGAAGTTAGACCCACTAAACTTCAAAGGAAACGGACGGACGTCCAGACCGCGGTTTTGAAAGCTGAGTTAAAGGAGATGCTCTCTCGGCCGTTGATCGCTAGAGGGGTTTCCACCCGATACATCACTTCAGGAAGTAGACCTATCGCGGATGATATTCTTACCGGAAAAGGTTAGCGACCAATTCTTTTGATGACGGGAAAACGGAGCGGAGTGCGTTTGGGGCTGATGGTGTTAACCCGAATTGTACAGTGCATGAAACCATGTTGGGGTTGCCGAGGATGGATGCTGGGAGTGATCTCAGAAGTATACGTTGGAAGCCCTCAGTGGACACAAAACAAGAGCAAGACCTGGAAGAATGGGCTGGGATAGGCGCCTGATTCAAGGTATGTTACTTGCCCACGGGCACTGGCAATCTCAACTAGTGTTGAATATGTCCCGGGAATAGACGGATCATGATGTCGTTATGCCACCAAACTCATGTTCCAGCCATGTGATGTTGATTAATAGCCACTGGGTGAATCGAGCCATCGAAAAGGCAAGTTTATAAGAGGCCCGAGGCGAAAGTCGGAGCGGTGTAGGTAGCCGTGCCAGTTGTTTTTTTTCTGCCATCATACACGTTGTACGGAGCAGTGATGCGCCACAAAGAAAAACGTTTCAAATACTCATCGTCTTGATGATGCAGTTCAGACTCCGCTCGGATTCCCAGTTGTTTATTTTAATATTTATTTCTTACACGTCTCATCTTTCCAGTCATCCTCCGGGCCAAGCTGCACCTCTCGTCTACGCTCCCAATGAGTTCTCCTCCACCGTCACCACTTAGGATGACTTTGACGGTATCCACCGTTGCCAACGCTTTCATCAAGTTCAAACGAGCTCGACATGATGCACTCGATTTCGCCTCGGGCATACCCATCACACACCCATCCTTGTGCGGAGAAGATGCGACGTGTAAACGACGGGTGCCACTCGGACACGCAGACCGGTATACATGCAAGGGTGCGGTGGATGTGGCAAAGTTGCTTCGAAGCTCACGGGCGAGTCTGTTGGAAAAAGCAGTGTTTCTTGGAGCGAACGTGCTCATCGAGGAGAGGTGGGTTTTTGCGTTGACCTCTATCTCTGTCTTCTTTCTCGCTGTCAAGCTGTCCTACCTGTGCTGTGTGGTGTCATTGGCGATGACCTTGGCGATGTTCGCCACTCCACTTTGGCGAGCACGTGGTAGCCGATATCTTCCGTGTTCTAATGGATACGCTTGCGATGTGATAAGATGGCTGATGGTGCATGTGTGTCCTTTTGTCTACAGCTGGGTTTGCCAGATACGTATACCAAAGAACAGGCACGACGGCAAGTTTCGGGTTCTAGTCAGTCTTATAATCAGCCCGTACATGAATCGTACTGATCCTGAAGTGTTGGGTGATGGCGGTCTAGATCCGGTACTACGCATCTGCCTCGCGGTCGTCCGTCCCAGATCCGCACAAGCCTGTTGCCTTGGACAAAATGATGAATGTTCCTGGACTGATGACGATCATTGCACGTGAAGAAATCGTTCATTGATACACTCTGTCTCACTCTCCCTATTACTATCTTATCTGGCCATTTCACCTCTCTTTGCTGAAAGCAACGTCATTCCTTTTTACTTTTGGCGTCACGCATTCATCACGATCACATGTACCGCATCTTCCGTACCACCACTTAACTGCCTACATTACTTTTACGCCGTAATGTTCCCCATTTACCGCGATGCGCGGTGACCTGGATAACTAATTTATTTTACATATGTACTTTCCGGACGCTTAAACACGTTTTGATACCATAAATTATTGTTTGCATATACAAACGAATTCTATACCTGTGTGGAAGTGCAACGTGGGATGTGCAAGTCAAACACGAGACGTATTGGTACCAGACCAAGTATGTAACGTGATCGATCGTGAGTACTTGAGTTGCGTACTGCCAGCATTTGTTCGCTTGGACGGGAAAACGAGTGGATGCGTTCGGGGCCCTCCTTTCACTGTGCGTGAGAGGGTCAAGGTTCGTTTGCCAAGGGGTGTGTCGGCACGCGTTATACACTCGCTCTCCTCGCTCTCGGTGACTAGTGAGTCGGGCTGGCAACGGCCATCACAAGCAAAGGGACTCGCCTCCTACTTTCCAAACACATAAATATGTCGTACAACGCTAAAGGATAAAGGCCAGATTTAAATTAAAAAAAAAACTTACCATAGGTATCACTGTGGGAGGGACGAGTTCGCCGCCGTTCGGGAAAGTCGTCAGATTCTGTTCGGTAGCTAAAGATGAAGATAAAGATAAGATAAAGCATTGAATTCTGGCCGCACATACGTTTAATTACAGCTGGATGGACCGAGTTACGGCGCTCATCCATACCGAAAGCATAAGCAAAAATGATGCAACGGATGGTTTAGGGACCGAGACATCCCCGCCTGCCCGCCCTTGGTTTGAGTCATTTCGGAGGACCGGGCACGGACGACACACCAGAGCTGACAAAGTGGAGAGATAGCTGCCATGGTAATGTGTCCTGATATGGGATATCGATGCTAGTAGGGTGAATAATAATAGAGGAGGGAAGTTTTGTGATGTAACAGCATGGGAAGGAGAGGTTTGCCAGTGCCAGCGGTATCCGCGCAATGGATAAGATCTTAGCCAACCCTTTTATGGCTTTGGGATATGTACCCAAAGAAAAAAACTTTGCAATGCTTCAAGACAGTAAGGCAACTGGCCCAGGACATTGCCAATGCCACTACATACCAGTGGGGTGGAAAACTGATGACCTTTGTTCCATCTGGGCACCCATGTTGTCTTCGGTGTGAAAGAAAATGGTTAGGGTTAAGATAGCAGCCATCCATGTTGCTGTATTTCTTCCAGGATGATGTTGTCAAACTTGGCTCAATTGTTGGATCTCCTGGGTATCCTGGGTGTGTCCACCATATTGTATTTGATGTGCTTGACTTGCAACAACTAGATCTTATCATGGATTCATCAATGCTATTAATTTCAGCCTTTATATTTATATTTATATATTTTGTATGCTCCTTGTTTTGTAGTTACATAACGAACACTCAAAAGTGCAGCACAATGCATTATCGCCACCGAGCCCCACTACGCCCGAGTTAACACGGAGCAGACCTTATCCATACCGGATATAGAGTCGACTGTCACATTGAATTAGATCAGATACTGGAGACTGACCTTCTCCTCGCTTCACCCACAAACCAAACAATGTCAATTATTGAAATGGTACATAACCCTACCTCCGGCCAAGCTCCTAGAGATTAAGCATGATTACCAGTGCCATCGCTACTCTTGCTTCTGTCCTCGTCGCCTCGTGGATCTTCAAGTTCGTCCATGGCCTCAAGGTTTGTCGCGACACCGATCCTCGATCATTGTATTGACCCAATGACAGGCTGTCGACTACCTTCCCGGTTTGCGCATTCCCTTTGAGCAGTTCTCCTCCGTAGCTGCCATCTTACCGTTGACGTGGTGGAACCCTGGTTGATCCTTACCACCACGTGTATTTTCTCCCCTCACATTCTCTCCATTGTAGGTTCGTCATTTGCCTGGGCCTGGAGAAAGACCAAGAACAGTATGTATATCTCTTCTATGATAATATATGCTCACCTCCCTCTAGTTTACGAACGCTATGGCTGTGACACCGTCTCCATTGTCCCATTTATAATTGGTCCCCCAACGTTATTCACGCGTTCCATGGAGGTCGGGAGGCAAGTCATCGTTGCCGGCCACATCTCCGGTGCCTTTGGAAAATCAGTTTACGGGATGCGACTCCTTCTGTAAGTCTGCAGAGGTGCATCTATCTGTGGAAAATGTCCCTATCTATTATCCTACAGGTTCTGGGGTCCGAGCATCACTGCTTCAGAGGGCGAAGTGTGGAGAAAACACAGGAAGATCGCCAGTCCTGCGTTTAACAACGAGATGTAAGTGGTTAGTTTGTCGAGCATATGTCAAATGGCTAATTCAGCCAAGGTATGCCTTTGTTTGGGATGCCACGCACAAGCTTTACAAGGAGATGCTCTCTGCTGAGGGATGGACCACGAAAGACGTCGTCGAGATTCCTGATTTCTGTCTGCTCACATTCAAGGTAAGCTTCTTGGCTGAGACTCTACCTCGAGAATAACCATTTATGCCACCATTACATAACAGTTTATGGTTAGCATATTTGCATCGAGTAGCTTCGGTCTCCCACTCGCATGGTTCAATCCGGCAGCTCAGCACGATGAAATGGACCTAGTTGAATGCTTACAGATTATCAAGGAAACATATACGTTCGCGGACGTTGCCCCTGCGTGGGCTTGGAAGTTGCCGTTTCCATGGTGATTGTAGCATTTGTTTTTGCCAATCATGCAAGAATCGTTTCGACTTGGAGTTTTGACACTTACAATAGGGTACGACGCACCCGTTGCGCATACGACACCATGCGCGCGTTCATGCGCCGCCTACTCGTCGCCGCGCGACAGACCGTCCGATCTGAAGCCGACGGCACTAAAACGGACCGAGCGGGAGATATCATTACAATCCTGGTTCGGGCTTCCGAGGACGCAGGAAGTAAGATGGGCCTAACTGACGATGAATTGGTAAGTAAGGCTCGAGGTTCCCGTGCACTGGTAGCAGGCACTAACAAGTGACCTTGGCACAGGCTGGCAATGTCTTCCTATTTATGTTCGCTGGTCATGGCAAGTACTTGGTCCAGGTTCCTTTGAAGACCTCGGGATACTGACATTTAGTATTCAGACACCACGTCCCACACTTTAGCAGCAACCCTTGCATTCCTCGCTTTGGATCCTGACCTCCAAGATGAGATCGCTGCCCAAGTGCACGAGGTTATACAAGGGAGAGAGGATGATAGCTTGGTAAGTCCTCATGTTAAGCAGTACTTTCTTTTTCACAAACATCTTTTCAGTTGATGGAAGATTACCGAAAACTTGACAAGGTACTTGGGGCATTCTACGAAGGGATTCGAATGTTCCGTGGGTGACAAGGCTCTGTCCTTCGAATCCATCTGAGTGTTGTTTTCATTATAGCATCAGGAGTTTTTCTCGTCCGCGAGGCGAAACAGGACACGGTCCTGGACATCTCTGCCGGCGGTGAACCTAGAATGTTGTCTGTAAAGAAAGGCACCCAGGTAGGTCATTGCCGGAAATCCCTACCGTTATACGACGGCTAATGGTATAATAAGATTGTGGTGGACATGGTTGGCGCCCGTGAGTACATTGTGTGGCATTCTCGTGAATGGGGGTGTACATTAACGTTTTAGAGTATAACCCACGTTATTTCTCCGAGCCCGACGAATTCCGACCGTCAAGATGGTACAGGGGGCAGGGAGACTCGGATGAAAAGGACGAGACGGAGGAACACACAGGGTTTAGTATCGGTATACTAGAGTTGGTTCATCCCCACAGGTCCGTTTCATTGATGTCCTCGATCCATAGGTCCTCGTGCGTGTCTTGGTCGCAAATTTGCATCTATAGAAGCCGTATGTTTCCTCGCGTCGTTCTTGCGGGACTGGCGGATCGAACCATCGCTTGCAGAGAAGAATGGACGGGTTGAAACTGTGGACGAGTGGCGAGAACGGGTGATACAGGGGACGGTTGGACTGACGCTGGCCATCAAAGATGTGCCTCTTAAATTTGTGAGACGCACCTGATCAAAGTGCGCAGTCCCGCCGCATGCCGGCGAGGCTCCTGAGCTTGTATATGTACAGTCTGTTGTTGAATATGAATGTTGAATGAGGGTGTACTTTGAAAAGCTGCTAGTTCGACTCATCTGCGTGGTCAACCATCCTCACGAACCTCATGTTCACCTCCTAGCAATTATATTTGAATATTTTGTTTTTTTAGTTACGTAACATACACTCAACACTGGTTTTGCCACCGCAAGACCGCCACCGGCAACGCGGAGATCGAAGACATCTTCGATATATCACAAACTATCATATCGCTTCGTCCAGCCTACTCGGATCCATAACTAACAGACCAAACAATGTCAATTATTGAAATGGTACATAAACCTGATTCCTAGTAAGCATTAATGCCAAGGATGATTACTGCCATCGCTACGCTTGCTTTAATCCTCGTCGTCTCGCGGGTCTCCAAGCTCGTCCATGGCCTCAAGGTCCGTCGCGATGTCACTCCTCCATCCTTACATTGACCCAATGGCAGGCTGTCGACTTCCTTCCTGGTTTGCGCATTGCCTTGGATCAGTTTTCGTCCTTAGCTGTCATGCTACCTTCGACATGGTGGAACCCTGGTCGGTCCTTACCACC
>JBBPUO010000214.1:0-27430 GCA_038094755.1 Caloboletus firmus | reverse complement strand
TGCATACTACAAACACGAACAACACGCGAGTTCAGTGACCCTGTTTACTGACACAGAGAGGAGAATGACGGCTGTCCTCCGGGAGCCAGATCAGGAAGCATGAGCGCTCAAGTTACTATTGTCATCGACGGTGGGCCTTGGGAGGGCGGTCCTCTTCTCTGCGGGCCTACCCAATCCCGTTCAGCTAGCGCTCATTGATCGTCTCTAAGCAGTCTACGGTCTCGTCGCTACTTCCGAGCTTTTCCTTTCCCTTGCCTCACAGCTGCCTGTCTCATTTACCTCCACGCCGTCTTACGACTCGCCCATGCCCATCACCTGCAGACCAAACGGAGCAAGGGAAGGGGGCGTTCATCCTTCTGCAAACGGCTCGCATTCGCATACCTCCGCGTTGCCTCCATCCACGCTCGTTCAGCCCTCCCATCTGTGTGTGCGCGTGCGCACGCATGCATAGATCGTAGCCCGACTTGACGCAGCTGTAGCATATATTCTTGCTGTACAGCAAAAAAAAAGGTATCCCTGTTGGAAGCTAACTCCTAGTAGCTAGAAACAATCGTCTTGAACGGACACGTTTGTTGTCCGTTTCTTGATGGGTCAGACCTCGCCTCGGTTGTTGGTTCATCAGTGTCACATACCCCGACATCCAATTTGAGAGCGATTGCCAATGCCGCTGGACGCGCTTGCAGATGTACGGCTTATGGTGTGTCGCATACGGTCGTTGTAGGTTCGGTTCAAACCTGATTGAATCCGCAATTTTACTTACTTATTTTTTCTTTCTTTCTTTTTTTCATCCGCTTTTTCGAACGATGTACATAACCCTTACTCACTTTCTCCATGTCTTTGGCTTGCTCGCTCGAGAGCCTATCAAATAGCACCGGACAGCACTGCCAATCTTAGTCCGAAAGGCACGATGGTCCCCCGACTACAACCGCTGCGTGCGTTTTCCCAGGTACGCCGCTCACTTTTATGCCTCGCGGATATTGTCAGTTTCACCCTGATCAGTCCAAATCCTCGTCGACGGACGCGATAGCATTGTGTTTGTGAAATTTCTGACTCTCTTGATATAAATGTGTGTCCTGCGAAAAAGGCTAACTCCGCCGACAGTCTATCAGGCTTCTAGTGCAGTCTATGCTGTGGACAAGTGGTTTGACAGTTACGTCCAGGGTGTTTTCATCGTCAACATCAATACTGATACAGCATCATGGATCATTCAAAGTTCGAGTCGATTCAGTTTAAAGTTTAAAAAGTCAACTGCGCGATCCGGCACCATTTCGTCTCCGTCGACGTGAATAGTAACTTTCCACTGTCATCCCACAGCCTTCGGTGTTCACTCATGATGCAAGCAAGTCGCGGTCAGCTGATCCTGATAAGTAACTAACCCGATAGAGTCGTTTTAATTATGCGTCTTGCGTTCAACTCATCAGCTCCACATTAATTTCCGTACGAGGGATCTGAACAATAGACGATTGGTAGGACCAAGGTGGGACTGTGTGTTCTGTGCTAATGAATTCAGACCTGTCCACGAGTGCGATCATAGCCGGAACATGATTGATTTTGCAGACTCCTCCAGGGAAACTGGGAACTACGTGGGGCCGCACCATTTCGTCGCCGTTGGATTGAGGGAGCGGAGATTCCTCCGTGCCCAGACATGACCATATACATATCAATACATTCATTCAAATCGGCTCATGGAAAGATTCCGCAGCTCGCTTGCTGTTTGGCGCTCCCCTATTCACGAAAGAGTCGTACACATCCTTTACTACCTGTAGCACATCTCTTTTTCAAGTTGCATGCGGGTGAGGTGAGCCTGCCCATCCGTACTCGGCAGAGGGACAGCACCAGACCTGACGGATCTCATCCTCACCATGCTCTCAGACATCCACAGCATAGAGTCCTTCGTCTTACCCCTTAAAGTTCATATACATTGTCTTCAATACCTGCCGTGCTTCCGTCCTTGGTGCTGTCGTATCTGACCATCGAGCGTGCCAGGGTTCAGGAGTTGTGTCGTGTCCAAGACGAACACGTCCAGGCTCGAACCATGTACCCAGGTGTGGATGAAGGAGGCTTTGAGTGACCAGGTAGGATGGGTAGAATGGGTAGAATGGGTGGCGGAGGGCCACTGCAATGGTGTGTCGATCGGCAGTGCCTCCCAGAGCCAGAGCCTCGATGGGGCGTCGATGGTAGGAATCAGGTGGGCCCACGCATGCATATTCCGAACTGGCGACGGGAAAGACTGGACGTTGGAGCTGAGTTGGTCATTTCACCTCATGGACGAGGCGGAGCGGCCCGGGTATGCAATACTCGTCACGGTGAGGGCGTGCATCAGTACGGTGTATGTTCTGATAATGTATTATGTGTTCTTCGACAACGCTGACACGAGGAGTAAAAAATGCCAGGTTTTATGCGTATAATTTTTTCCTTCGACATATAACGGCTGCCTAATCTTAGTAATCTAGCTCTATACAACAACACTAATTCAAGGCATCCTAGCATGCGTGCATGATTGGCAGCCTCTTGAGCCTTGGCGTGTGCTTGACAGGCCATTCAGACATCTTCTGTCATGCATCCCTTTCTGCGATGAAGTTGGCACTCTATGGTTTTCGGCATCCGAGTGTCGCTGCAGAACTGGCCCCCTTACTAGAAATGGAGCCGCCCGCACCATAACAAAGTGGTAAGCACAGATAAATAGTGTATTGACAGCGTACAAACGGAATGCAGGGTTTATCTTTATCGCATTCTTCGACTATTGTAAAGGGTATTCAATACGGCACCTGCAAGTTCAAGTCCTCGAGTCAATATCTCGCTGTGGAGGTATGAAAGTAAATAAAACCGGCTGCGAAATGTTCGAATGCTTCAAAAGCTTACGGAGATCCTTCCAATATCTTTACAATCCTGTTCTGGATGCTGATCGACGTCTCCGTCAGTTCACCCAATATTTCCAACTTCGATTTCCCGGTGCAAGCAGCCAGCATGGAGATTTGGTTTATCGTTTCGCCCACCCGCTCTTCTTTGTAAAAGGATAGTACGTCGCTTAAATGGGTCATAAATGAAGCGTCAATGTAGGACAGGACAAGGTACCCACTTGAGGTTGCTTACAAACAGCGTGATCTCTGGGATTGCCTGGATGTAATCGTGTATGGGGATCTCTCGTGGGAACGCCATGAATCCGTAACCTTCCCTGGCACCGGTCATGATCCGGTGGTAATTGGGGTATAGTTGTGCAGCGCTCGAGATCTATTCGTCGTCATCAGTGGCATGTTCGTGAGGATAATTTCGACGGTGATACCTTCATGGATTTCATTTTGTGCTCCGGTAAAGTAGCAGTGATGCCGTTCATCAACGATGTAGTGATCAAATGAGAGGCAATAGGACGATAGAGTTCCGAGGCCCGACGGATGATATCTGCAAATGCATCCAGAACGCCACTCCCCTGCGGTTCCCCCCTGATGAACCGATCATTGAACTGATAGACGTTGGGGATATCTGCTGGGAAACGGTCGGCCATGTCGTCCACAATGATGGCGTACGCGGTGCAGAGTGCAATCCATATCTGGGTCGGGCAGTGTGGGAGATGCCTGCCAGTGGTTGCTACATAGACAACCCCAACTCGCAAGGCTGTCTGCAGAAAGACATGGCCATCGACTGGGTACCCACGTCGCGTTGCCTCGTCGATACACTCCTGGTACAAGCCCTCGTCGAACAGGATCACTTTATATGGAACATTACACTGCTCGAGAAGCAAGCGAATATTTGCACGTGCAGCCTGAATCTGTGAGGAACGTAAATTAATCAACGAAAGCCATCTCAACCGTTTGCTTACCAATTGCATGTCGAGCGTTGCAGTTCGTATTGAAACTGCGGGCCACTTGCCTTGCTTTTATATCCAGAGACTCCAAGGCTACCTCAGATTGTCAATTTCTGGCCGAACTACGATGATTGGTGTGATAAGCAATCGGCAACAGTGAACATTAAGAACTTTCATTGTACGCCACCTGGTATCAGAGGGCGTTGTCAAATCTGGTTTAGAAAGGAATATTTTAATTAAAAAGTTACTATTAATTTGAAGCCCGTTTGGTAGGTCCGACTATCAGGATTCCCCAAGTGCTTGATGGGTGGCCAATGGGCAGGAAAGTGCCGTACAAGAGTGGTCCAGTCCAATCAGAGTCCTCGCTAAGCCTCACATAGGCTCGCGAAAGCACTCGGAAACGCAACGTAACAACTGCTTTCTGCTGATTGAATGTTAAGGAATGGAACTGAATACTGTTCGGTAGATCAGAAAAGCTCTAAGATGAGTTTACTAACGACCGCAATTAACTCAGCTAGTGGGATTAACGTGGCTTGTTTGATAGAGTTCTGTCTCCAGGCCTCGTTACCACTCTTGCCGATCGAAGTCAGTGTGGATTATACCTACAACGAAAAGTTAGTCCGAGGGGTACCGTAACCATGAGTCTATTAGTTCTAAAGCCTGTTCGGGAACAGGTTACGATTATTCGCTAGTAATTATAATATCAAATATATTGAGCCGCCATGTTTGGATGCCAGTTCATCGCCCGGTGAAAACTGGTTGTGACCAGATGTAAACAAATATGACAGACCTGCTTGAATGGTAGGATCCATGGTTACATTCTGTCGATGCAACGTCCAGGATATCAAGAGCAAGATCTCACTGATTCCATATGTTTCGAGTACCTTCCGCGTTGATGTTCCGTTTTTGGAAAGTAAATCAATGACTTAAAGTTGTTTGAAGGGCGAGTACTTCAAAGTTCGTGGCAATAGTGGGTCTCAAGCCTGTAACCGAGTGGCTAGTTTTTGGTACTAGTAGCTCAGCTAAGCTCGGCTAAGTAGGACGGAAAGCTCGACCAGGTTGAACTCCGCTCTAAATATTAGATGTTCAAGCATGTAGGCACTAGTTGCCCGATTATTGCATGCTGTAAGCATGTTTCAGGCTCCGATTCAACATTTCCCTTTTTGGGACACTGCTGGTGCACTGGGTGCTTTCGATAAGTAAATTGCCACACAATCCATTGTTCTGGGTATGCTTATTTTGAAAATATGCTGTGCTTCAGACATGTCCATTATTTTAGGCGGAGCTTCAACCTGCTTGAACTTTTCGTCCTACTTAGCCGAGCTTAGCTGAGCTACTAGTACCAAAAACTAGTCACTCGGTTACAGGCTTGAGACCCACTAATGATGACAGACGAGTCGCCGGCAGCTAACTGCTATGGCCAGTGAACTCGTGTTTTCCACTTGCGTAGTAGTCCTGGAGGGGCAGTCGCAACATTTCTGGTCAGTTTCTAAATAAACATCAATAACATACGTTTGAAAGAGACCGCGACGCCAGACAGAAGCATTGACGGGCTCTGTACGAGGGGGAGACTCTTGGGCTGTCGAGTGCGACCGTCAGGCGCCCTTCTTCGAGGACTATAGGGCTGTGCAGCGGTTTCGAGCCTGCAAAAGCTCACAGGTTCGTCAAGGGCTATCGCTACCGCCGTGCCAGCGAAACTCGGGGCAGGCATGGGCCAGACCAGCCTATCTATGATATCGGCAGTTTACTTCATAGACAGACTGGTCACCAGACTAAGACCAGCGCCGGATCCAAACTAGATCATGCACTATACCCGCTCTATCATCCCGGCCAGTTCCGCTCCCCGCCATCCTCGGAGTAATTCCATGTTCTCGAACCGTACAGAACTGACAACTTCATGCACCTGACCAGTGGCTACCTCAATGCACCCTACTTATAAATACTCCCTCGTCGAACCCTCACTGGCAGTCTCGCAACCCACACTTGAACACACCACAAGATCACCATGTCCTCGATCCAATTCCACTACGACCCCTTCACCGAATTCGACCGTCTCTTTGACGATGCAATCACTGCCCGCTTCTGGCCTCCTGGGCCCTCTGCCGAGGTTGCCCAGCGTGCACGCCCCCAGCGCCTTGACTCATTCCGTCCAAGGTTGACCTTCTTCATTCTCTCAGCTTTCGTTCGTTCATTATTTCCCTAGACTTGACCTCCACGAATCCGAGGAGTCCAACACCGTGACAGCAACCCTCGAGTTGCCAGGGCTCAAGTCCGAGGATGTCACCATCGACGTCCACCACAACCGCCTGACCATATCCGGCGAGTCTTCCACCTCCAGCTCTCACGAGGACGGCGGATACGCCATTCGTGAGCGTCACTACGGAAAGTTCTCCAGGACGCTGCACCTTCCCCTTGGGATCAAGGTATGTTACTCACTCACGAATAAATTGGCATTGAAAAACGTCGATGCTGATACGGGCGGGGTAGCCTGAAGATGTGAAGGCTAAGATGGAGAACGGCCTTCTGACGCTGACGTTCCCCAAGTCGTCACCCGAGCAACAAGCTCAGCGAATTGCCATTGAGTAAGGCTATGGTTGTTGCTCGCAGGAGGTCTATGATCTGTCAGAAATAATGGTGTAATTACTGTACAGGGTTTCATGATATCGACTGTACCAATGGGACGATGTAGTTTTCAGCACGATTGTGTCATTTTCTATGTAGGATATCTCTGCATTGTACTACGCTACTTCTATATCAAACAACATGCTTTACCTGTATACTAGAGCAAGGAAGTGCGGCCAGTTAAGCGTTTAGGATGCGATGGGAAGAATCTATTAATGCAAGGAATGCGAAAAGGAAAACAAAAAAGCAATAGCAGAGCAGAGCAAGGCGATCGTTATGAGCCAAGATGGGGGTTAAATGTCAACACACAAACGTGCGGATAAGATACGAATAAGTGTATGAGCTATTAGACAGTGCAAAAGGATGATTAAAAAAGAAGAAAAGCTGTGTGTCAAGCAAAGCGTGCTTCAGCCCCTCACTCTATCACATAGAGTTCGGGAACCCAAACATTACGGTAGTAATGAAGGGATAACAAAACGACATCAGTCACACGAATACCTTCCGGGCCAGCGGTCAATGCCCATCTTTCCAAGCCAGAGGCGATGGGATACTTCTGTCGCACAACATGCTCGTCAACAACGAAGAGATCGACAAGTATGAACAAACACTTACAGAAATAACTTTATGAAAGTGGAACAGTAAACCACAGACCTCCCTGGCCAGATTCTGGCGCGTTATATCATACCCACCAGGACGCACATCGATTCTCGCATGCATGGGATCGTTAACGAGCCTAGTACCATAGCCTGGCCACTATGACGTTGAACTCAGAAACAACCAAACCACATTGGTAAAAGCCATCATCCTTACCTCAAGGTTCACCACGGTCGACCTCCACCCGTGATGCTCCAATACCGTGTCATGCGCGGCATCGATGATGACGGTGTCCTTCAGAATATCCTTCACGCGGACTCCAGCCCAACCATTAACGCTGAAGGTGATACCCGGGATGGTTTCATAAGGAGGACTAAGATGTAGCGGACGTGGTACACGCTCGATACGGCGCTGATCCGGTAGCGAATGGTATTGTGGCATGGGGGCGGGCATAGCTCCGGGGTGGGTAGGAGGGTTAACAGAACGAGCGTAGTGCTATCAGGGAAACTTGGTCAGGATAGGGGGATACGCTGGGTGAACACGAAGCAATACCTGGTTAGAACCGGGGGCACAGTTCTGGAGTACGGCGCAATGAGGGTTAATATAGTCCATGAAGTAACGATAGAATAGAATATATGGAAATGTAAAGCCCTGCTTTGAATGGGATGTGGAACGTTTCTCCAACGACGCGTTGGATGGAAAACGGGGGCTCTGATGCCCGCATTTATAACGTCCATACAACTGCAGATGTGGGACATCCATTGTCGTCAAAGCGTGAAATGGACATCAATAGCCCGCAGGGCAAAGCGGGGAGTGGATGTAGAGTAGCGGGGTATGGGTGGGGGACATGTGGATGGAAAGCATCTTACGGAAACGGAAGACAATGGGTGTGGAACTCATCTATGACATGTGTGTGGTTTGAACTACCGATGGGCGCGTCCGCCGTCGGCCACTAGTGTGGCGAGTCGCGACATCCTTGAGTACAAAGTGAAAAAGCAGTTGCACGCCCGCCAACGCCATGTCATTGTCTCTCTGGCAGTCGAAACTGGTGGTCGGGCCCGAGGAGCAGCTTTGCGTGGCGTGCGTGGTTCAAAGCAACAACGAATCGGCTGAGGTAAAAACGTACATACAAGCAGTGTTTGTTCATGCGCCACCACACGGAAAGGTCCCAGAGTCAAACCTACCTAACCCGGTGTACTCGTGGTCTCCGGAGTATGTACATGGCTCTTTAGGTCGTTGCGTTTGTGATCGACGAGGGTGGTCTGCTTGGGAGGCACGTTCGGGGAAATGACTAGTAATAATACGAGCTTTTTGTTTGCGTCCAGATGCGATTATCTTTGCTTGAATCCCTGGGCGTGCTACCGCGATGCTTGCACCCAGTGTGTTACATGAACTGAGAGTCGAGGCTCATATGGTGGGGGTACTTCGATCGAAGGACACGGCGGGCCCTAACCGGGTTTCTTGCCGAAATGAAATCCGTCGCACCAACACGTCCAATTCTACCTCGAACATTAACATCCAACATACCACTGATATCATTCGATTTTCTCTTACAACAACACGCTCGAACAAGTGCGCTTTCTCAGATAGGTTTGCGCCCCAAGGCGACTAAAAACGAGAACATCGACTTGACGGCAAATACGCAGCAAAGGAACACACACTGGAACACGTTGCAAATCAAAGACACCCGAGTCCCGTTTCGAGAAATGATGTACAAGAATCTGCGCTTCTGTGTGTCAAGTAGCTGCATCACTGACCCGGGAGCTGCTCCTGCTAGACCGTCCACGACCGAGATTGACTCTTGCAAAGTTAGGGAAAACGACTTTCAAGAGCCCTCTGGTCTATATATGCATCACCTGTCGGGCCTGGCAGATGGCAAACTCAGTCATTCAAGAGATACGAGGACATTCGGGATAACCATCCAGTAGGGACCAAACTTTGCTACCTGGGGAATGTCGTCGACGCTTTAGGTCCATGTACACGAGCCAAGTTATGATAAGATGTGCTGTTCTAAAACGAGAACTCAACGCCAGATGCGACTCGGGAGCTTCTCCAAAGTATATCCAGCCGACAACACCTTACTGGGAAACGCTTCGAAATGTCTGGATCTACAAACTGGCAGATGGATCCCATATAGGACGAAGCCATGAAAACGGCCTTGACCCCAAGAATCCTGAAAAGAATTTTAAAAAAAAGAATAAAAAAAGGAAATGTGATTTCCGCTTCAGAGCTCTCTCACACTCGATTGCTCATCTCAACTCCAGTACTTCGTGTCCTCCTCAATTCGTTTCCACTATGACCCCTCGAAAGAGGGTGGATGACGCGCTCAATACTTGTGTCTGGTCTTCCCCCCTCCTTGGTCGAGGTGAAAGGAGACGGTCCTCCACCAACCCTACATGTGACAACACCTCGATTCGTTCCATCCAAGGTAAGAGTATTCTTGATTCTTCACGTTCTCTCCTGCAGAATGGACGTTGACAGAATCACCGGATTCCAAACACGGTTAACGGCAACATTTGAACTGCCCCTGCCTGCAGCCTGAGGATGTCCCTATCGACTTCCGACAAAAACCGGTCGACAATGTCCGGCATCTCTACAGCCTATCTCATTCTCATAAGAGGGAATGGAAACTATACGGTTCGTGAGCGCCGTTCGTACGGCAGAGTTATGTACCCGGACGTTCCAACTTCTTCCATTTTGAAAACACGGTAAGTCGATCACAGATGAATGCGGATACGGATGAAAGTGGTGGCCTTGAAGACGTGAAAGCCAACTTGGGGTGGGGGAACGGCCTTCTCGCCGTGACATTCCCAATCGCAACCCCCCGAACGACAAATCGCAGCGGATAGCCATCGGAGCTCATAGTTTCAAGTACACGTATGTTGCGTATAGGATCGGAGTGTCGACGGAAAGCGTTTCGATGCATCCAAAAGCCAGGGGTGACCGGTGATCAGCGAATCGTCGATTTGGTGAAATTTACAAGCCGTCATGATGACGATCATACTTGGCGGCGCTCATTAGGTGTTTATCAAGGTGCGGTCAGGGTTGGTCGACTCTCGTTAGACCTTTCATCATATACATTCGATGAAAAACTGCTATATTCTAAACTTTGTTCACAGAGGAAGTGGGCGGAAGCACATCCTCACGGGACGTGCTGCGTCCAAGTGATATAGCCGCAAAATTTAAAATCAAGCACACATCGGGCTCGTGTTCAAGCCCGAGGATAGTAGGTTCCCAAGTGTTATATTGCGTGACAACTACCCAGATCTATATTGGAAATAAAGGTAAAAATCAAGAATGGGAGAGAAAACCGATGGGCGAGTCTCTCACATGAGGAATGGAACAACGTAAATAGAGAAGGTGTATCGACGTGACACAGAATCGGGCTTGGTCGTATCATCAAGGAGAAAACAATGCAAAACGAAGACTGAATAATGTAACGTCCAGGAAAAAATCGATATTGTTGAACCTGTTTTTAATGAGAGTGAGTTACCTTGTCTAGGAACAAAGATAATGTCCGGTCCCGTTGCTTCATTCAATGACATAGAACTCGGGGACCCAGACGTTCCTATAATAATGAATTGAGAGTAGGACCACGTCGGTCACGCGAATACCCTCCGAGCTAGCGGTCAATGCCCATTCTTCCCAACCAGGGGCAATGGGATGTCTCTATTCCAAGTCGGCCCCAACGTCGACAAGTAAGTTTGATTAGAAAAATAAAAACGGTTGCTACCAATGGCGGACAGACACACGTACGCATATATGTTTATAAAAGTCGAGAAAGAGAGCGCAAATCTCTCTCGCAAACTCTTGACGCGTCATACATCTCCCGCTCGAACGTACATTTATCCGTCCGAACATCGGCTTTCCGACAGTTCTGGGGTCATATCCAGGCCACTAGAACGACCGCTATCAGTCTGTTTGCCAAGTGATCCTTGAAAGCAGAACATGATTACTTCGAGATTGACCACGGTCGACCTCCAACCGAGTTGTACGAAAATAGGGTCGCTCGGAGAGTCGATAATGACGGTGTCCTTGAGGATATCTCTCACACGAACACCGGGCCATCCGTGGGCATTGAATGTGATCGCTGGAAGAGTTTCGTGAGAGGGACTGAGATGCACTGGACGAGGAACTCGTTCGGTCCGTCGTTGGTCCGGCAACATGTAAAATCTTGGCATCTCTGTATGCATCGCTCCTGGGTGAAAAGGAGGGTTGACAACACGAGCGTAATGCTAGACGAGAGGGATATAAGCATGAAAGTAGATCCGTTTTGAACGCCTACCTGACCAGACCCGGCGCGGGTAGCGTACAGCACGAGATCCTCAGGGCTAATGCATGTCATCTTTGGGCACTAGGGGATATCGGTCACGTAGAGTAGATGAGGATAGAAAGTGTTTTCTCGCTGTCACAGGAGAGGAAAAGGCATGCTCGCATATGTACTTGCCGTATGGCAAAGCGTCCACCAAAGCGTTCAGGTCAGTGCTGTCTAGGCGCACAGGATAGTCAAAGCGTGGGACCCACAGTTGTAAACAACATGTCAATATGCCACGAGGAACGAGCCCCGACAAGCAGACTAAGCTCGGTTTGGCGGATATTATCCTACAAACATAGACTAGATTCAGAACTTATCTGTAATATTTCCGTTCTGGTAGAACAACGAGGTGGTCGGCGCGAGATGGGCGTCCCCGCGGAAGGACAATCATGACAATATTTAGCCATGCGAATCAAATGCCCTTGAATGCTCGACATTAGCGCTGTGAACTGGGATACACCAAAATTCTACAAACCTTATCATGCCGGCGAAGTTTGGGATTGACACGACTTGAGCAGGGTGTCGTGGCTAGAGTTCCTACTATCCGCGCTACTGTCGTTCTCACATGTCAGGAACGCCCGAGGAGCGAAAAAAAGGGCATTTCCGTCATCTAGCAACGAACATATGTACTTCTGTAGTCTGACAAACCTACCGTAGGTTATTCCGTCCTCAATACTTGTGCTTGATAGACTCTACTGGCAAGCGAAAGTGGACGCATTACCTTTTTGGAAGTCATAACTTGTTGATGTCTATTTGGAGAGCAACCCGAAAGGAAGGTTGCCCCTACAATTGAACGCCTTCGTTCTACGAGCCTCATGGAACTTACAGATTCGTGACCCAGGTACTGTAGTACTTGCCGGAGAAGACGATTGATCATCTTTTCGATTATTGATGTCGACGGCACGGCACAAGACCACTGAAAATCGTAGTTGGTCACTCAAGTCAAAACAAATGATGAACTGAAACAATTCGGATCCAACATACATGCGGGACGTGCACGGCAACATCGTACGTCTAGTACAAAATTTGGTTTACATGGGAATAGGCTAATGATCGCTTGTAATTTTTTTTCCATGATTCGAATGTTGCCCATCTTCCGGCCAATCCTTCGTCATTCCTTGGAGTAGTTCCCTCGGTCCACATCCCTGATTGAATTATTGCCCCTTTCATCGTCATTATCCATAATTGCATCATCACGTCCACCGCCTTCTTCGAACGCCGTCTTGTGTTGTTCAAAGTGGGAAGCATGATTTCTAGTTGAACCACGAACGATCAATGACCCGTGGTCAAGAAGCGAGCCAAGGGGGTATAACATACTCGGGTCCAACGATAGTGATGAGGATCACAAAGGTAGCAACAACCCCAATAAAGATGCCTTGCACCATCGCATATCCAGGAACAGACTTCAGTACGCCATTTTCCACCACGTATGTCTGGAAGTTCTTTCCGCCGGCTGTAAGCAGATTCCCGTGAGACAAGAACAAAGAACAAGAAGTGGTAGATACGTACTCGCTTCGATTTGGGCGGAAGCAGCGGAGATCATCTGTAGGTCCACAGCAAATGAATCGTCATCAGTCACATGGATTATTGCTGCGAGTCCTTCAACACAGGACATACGTTCCCGAGCTGGTAGGCGACACCAGGGAAGGTCGCTCTAAATGCCGGAGGCGACATCTCGGCCAATTGGATGGGAATCTGGCTCTCGATATCAGCATGAACACCATGACAGGGATCATAATGCGTACAACACCCCATGCCCCTTGGACTCCAAACTGCACACAGAACGCACCAGCAGCGAGAGCTGAAAAAGAAGTAGGAAGAATCCAGAGCGGGATAAATGCTGTCGATCCAGACCGTGATAGAGTGACATTAGAGGCGAAGGCTTATTCAATTAGTACGTACCACCGACGAGCAATATGAAGATGCTGCAAGTAATTTGCATGGTCAGCAAGCGATGGACAGTGATCTATCTAGCGTGCATACAACGTACATTATAGTCAGTCGGCGTCCCAAGTATTGGCTCGTGTTACCAGCAATGGCACCACCCCTATGAATTCGCAAAAGGATGCGATCTGTTTTGTTGGACCACGTACGACCCTAAAACACTCACGTAATCGCGCCCTACGGATCAAAATGAGGTCTACTATCCCATGCAAGAAAACCACATAAAGGAAGACGGAACATACGCAATTCCCAATGATAGTGGCGATAGTCGCGCTATGGGCGGAGAAGCCCTTTGAGCTTTGCAAATAGGTGGGATACAGATCCTACAAGAGGAATGCACGGTCGGTTCCCATCAGCAACGTCCGTATGGTCCCGCAAACCCTCTCATGAAATTTCTCACCTGAGAACCATGAGACAAGAAGTTAAATCCTACATAAAGAAAAAAACACCAGGATGAGACAATGCACAGCAAGTAGAGCCTATCTAGGTCAAAACAACGCACCGGCCATCAGCAAGACGGCATAGATACACAACAACCAATGCTGTTTGAGCATTTCCTTGATTTCCCTCAAGAAGACCTTGGTCTTCTTCGAAGTATCGTTTCCCTTTTCTCTCTCTATCGCCTTTGCACGCAAGAACACCGCAGATTCAGGAATGAGAGAACGCAAGACGGCGGCGGTGAAGAGCAAGGAAGAACCTGTCCAAAACATAGCGCGCCATTTGTACGGGTTGTGTGGAACGACAGTGAGGTTGATGACAGCAGAGAGAAGATAACCGACAGCATAACCTTGCTGGACGATACCACTCCCGAGACCACGAAGCTCAACAGGAAGGTTTTCGAGAGATGTAGAGGCTGCAAGACCCCAAATGCCACCCATCGCGACACCAAAAAGTGAACGTATAGCCAAGAACTGGGTGAACGTTTGCACGAAGCTGGTTCCGAGAGAAAAGGAGCAACATAATAGCAGATTGGCAGTAAGGGGCCATCTGCGCCCAAAACGGTCCGACAAGACACCAAAGACGACCTGAATTGACATCGATGAAGAGAACTGCCAAAAAAAAACCGTTTCAGAAACTTACCGCTCCAACCGATCTAAACAGTAGTGTAAGGGTAATGGCAGTTGTCTAAGAGGATGATGAGTCCAGTACAAAACCGCCTAACAGACCCAAGGCGGGCGTACTATCGATGCCGTTGGCTTATTAAACTGCTGGGAGAGTAATGGGAGACTGAGTGCCACGCTGAAGAAATCGAAAGCATCGCAAGTCCACGCAAGCCAACTAGCACCAAGCAGGGATTAGCACCAACAAATGGCACCAAGACAATCCGAAGCGTAAGATGTCTCACCCAGAGAGGAACTGAGCCCATTGAAGCAAAGTGAGACCCTTGATTGCTGTGATGATACCAGACGCTGAGGTGCTCTTCTCCCTCTTCGGAACGAAGCTTCTGAAGAGGCGCGACATGGTGTTTGGAACGGGGACGAGGATAACACCGGAGTCAACAGGCAGCTTTTATGCAGATTCCGGAAACTATTGGTTCCAAAAACGACCTGGGTTTGTCACCTTGGCACCCGCAATCAAGCGACTCCGTGAAGTAGATGATCTCTGCGTGGGTGGGTTGGTCGAAAACCAAATGCGAGCTGAAGCAGCGATATGATCCCGATGAAGAATTCTGTCCCCAAAGTCCCTGCATGCAACGATGGAAAAGGTCAATACAGATAGCCTGCTCCGTCGTCGATGAGACTGATTATCATGTACTCCTCGAGCATTGCAAAAATAATTCCCGTGTGTTTGGAAGTTCGAGTTGGAATTGATCTGCATCCGTCCGACGGTCGCCCACTACGTCACCAGCTGGCACGCTATACATTTCCGACCCAATTCCCAACCGAAGACGCCCGAAGAGTTATTCCGGGCCGTTCCGTTCGAAGGTACTGTCACTTGCCAAACCCTCGCTCCTGACATTTCGGTTTTTCGTCCTGCAATGATAAACCACCAACTTGAAGCCATTGGATACAGTATCCGTGCTTGTCAAACTTCGAAGGCAGTGAGTGTGTCTTCCTGGTCTTCGTGTCACCACCGCATCGATTTTGCTGGCATCGCCCAGCCCGAGTGTCTCGCCTGGCCCATTAATTATACCAGCCCGGAAATGTCCGGCAGGTGGTCCGACGATTTCATTCGAGAAGAAACCCTCTCTGCAAAAGACATCATCGCGGCATGTCAATTCAGGTTCGTCGCGAGGTCGACACGTTCATGGAAACCTTATTGTCGCTCTGCAACTTGCGCTTTTGGGCTGCGGGCAGGGTCGGGGAAGACAGCCCCCAAGCCGGGGAAATCGCTGCCATGGCAATAGGAAGATTAACAGACCGCACCTTCGGCTTCACTACGCGCTGGGACCCCGTATATGCGATCCAGACTGGTGAGACATGGAAGGCTATGCCATGTGTTTCTACGGGTCAACATAGCTACACAGTAATTCTAACTGGCAGCTCACCAACTAAGGTCTAGGCTAACCACCTTCAAACCGGCAATAGGCCACAGCAGATCTCAAGAAACACGGACGTGGAGACGAAGTAACAAATTAAGGTGCGACAGACACCGCAAGACATATGTACCAGTGCGCTCCAAGGCACAAGGGACACTCACATGCATAACACAGGTGAATAGACTAGGATTACCAAGCGATGTCTGGGGACAGCATTACTGTCATGAATGGCATCCCAAGGCTGGGTTATCGATACGCAACGATAAGCGTAGTGCAAACATGTTCGTGTTGGGGGGGGAACCATGTGTATGATCACTCAAACATGTTCTCACAGAATGCGCAAGTTTGGAACGAACCACGGTCTGGAACGAAGATGCCCAGACTTACCAGCCTGAGCAACCTAACAACGACAACAGTCTATAATCAAGCAAATTCCAAGATGCGGATCAACATGGCGAGTGATAACGACAAAAGCTCAGGGAATAGGAACAGCGGAGTGACATAAGAAGACTCCTGATACCGAATCAGCGCTGGCATATGGGCCTGATCTGGACACGGAGTCACTAACCACACCCAAAGTACTACAGTAGCGACGCATGGTGGTGTTTTTCGGGGCCCTCTCTAGAACCATTTGGCGTTCAGCATGTTTTTGCACTTTATCGCTTTTTTCATTCCCCTCACTGATCATGACCACTGTGTTCTCCCTTGTCCTTTAAACGATAGAGCTGAACTACCTTGGACTTCCATGATATCACGCAGGAGTGATGGATGAACACCTCCTCAGGTGAACTGAGTCATCCATTCAAGCCACAACAAGCAGCACTAGTCAAGTGACAAAGTATTATTCAAAAAGAACTATACAGTACGTCCCACTGACACCCGCCACAGAGCGCATGATTCAGAGTACTTGTGCTTACCGAGGAGGCACCTCCATCATCAAAAAAATCACGTCCAGTCACGCGTCGACACTCGATAATCATACATCCGAGACCTTTTCATCCTCCTCGCGTATCTCAGTAGTTTCGTCCTCCATGAAAGCGTCATCTTGTCCACCTCCTTCTTCAAAGGCCGTCTTATGCTTCTCAAAGTGGGATGAATGGTGTCTATGGCCGAGATGGTATTATGAACACGTGACCAGCAGGAGAAGCAGACGACATACTCGGGCCCAAAGATCGTCACGACCATGACGTATGCAACCACAACACCGATGAAGATCCCTTGCACCGTCGCGTAATCAGCAACATTCTTGATAACGCCGTTGACTACGATATTTGTCCTCAGCTGGTTTCCGCCGGCTTAGACCAGACCATATATCAGCATGTGGCTCCAGTTCGTGAATGAACGCAAAGTAATACGTACTCGCTTCAATTTGAGAAGACGCAGCGGACACCATCTAGAGGATGAAAATGGTCAGCATAAACTAACGTTCTCTCGCAAACGGCCATGACTCACGTTCCCGAGCTGATAAGCTACACCAGGGAACGTCGCCCTAAAGGCAGGAGGGGACAATTCTGCGAGCTGAATCGGAATCTAAGCGTGGAGCATCCAGGTCAAGTTTACTTCAGGTGATCGAGAGAACAGGAACAGGAACGTACAATTCCCCATGCACCTTGAACACCGAATTGGATGCAGAATGCACCAGCTGAGAGGGCACCAAAGGTGTTTGGAACGATCCACAAAGGTATGAAGGCTGCACGGTGATGAAACGTTGATCAGCGATCGGGTGTTACAATCTTCACCTGACTCGGGAAGAGGGAAACATACCACCAACGAGCAACAATGCAATGCTGAATGGGACTATGAGTCAACAGGAACACAAACACAAAACAAAAAAGCCCCACTTACACGATAGTGAGTCGCCGCCCAATAAATTGGCTCGCGGAGCCAGCGACCGTACCACCGCTGCACGCCGAAAAACGTGCCATGAGTATGAGATCGTCTTATTCTCGACGCTAGAACTCACGCAATGGCTCCCTATCATTCTCATCAGCACCCTGACAAACGGAAGGTGAGGTAAATACACATACGCAATTCCCAATAATAGTAGCAACTGTTGCGGCATGAGTGGTGAACCCTTTGGTTGTCTCCAGGTAGGTCGGGTACAGATCCTAAAATTGCGAGCCGATTACGAACCAAGGTCAGTACACCAGAAATATCCATGGAAAGATGAAACTCCCATACTTGAGAACCATGAGACATAAAATTGAATCCTACGCGAGTAAGAACGCCAAAGATAATTAATGTCTCACACATCTCCGAACCCGTCGGATGCTTACCAGCCATAAGCAAGACAGCGTAGATGCACAGTTTCCAATGAATTCTGAGCATTTCTTTTGTTTCATGCAAGAAGATCTTGGTCTTTTGAGCAGTGGTCGTTCCTCTCTCTTTCTCGATTGCCTTGGCATGCAAGAAGACCTGGGATTCGGGCAAGAGTGCACGGAGAACGGCAGCAAGAAACGAGACACCAGAACCGAACCAGAACAACGTCCTCCAAGTGTAATGTGAACTCGGCACAACTGTGAGGTTGATGACTGCGGCGACAAGGTAACCGCACGCATAACCTTGTTGGAGAACACCACTCGCAAGGCCTCGGACTTCGACGGGAAGGTTTTCCAGCGCTGACGAGGCAGAAAGTCCCCAAATGCCACCCATGGCAATCCCAAAGAGGGAACGGACAGCGAGGAATTGAGAATATGTGTTGACGAAACCAGTTGACAGAGAGAAGATAGAACAGAACAAGAGGTTGCAGACGAGAGGCCATCTGCGACCAAAACGGTCCGATAAGACACCAAATATGACCTAGCGCAGAGTTGGTGCAAAAACTGAATGCCACGAAAATGGGAACTCACAGCGCCAGCTGATCTGAATAATAGGGTGAGCGTGATGGCGGTTGTCTATGTGAGTCATCCGTCGTGAAAAAATCGAAAAAAAAGGCAGGACGATGGTTAGATCTCACGATATCTGTCGTCAACACGCCAAATTGTGCAGAAAGTAATGGAATCGTCAAGGATACGGCAAAGAAATCGAGGGCATCACAAGTCCAGGCGAGCCAGCTAACCACTCGGAGCACACATCATGAGCATAGACCAAACCACGGACAAAATTTGACTCACCCAACCCAGAAATGAGCGTGCTGCATGGGTTTGAGCGTCGCAAGGGCCACAAGGACGCCAGTGCTAGCGTTCCTCTCCCTCTTGGGGATGAGATTGGCAATGAATCGAGGTGCCATGGTAGCCTAAGGCGGGGAGGAGGGCGGATGGCCTAGCAGAGGCTCCAGGGATGTCGATAATCAACCCTGTGTATCAAAGAGCCGGTATATATGTGATTTAGTCGGAAGGCACAGTCACGGGCCTCCAGAAACCCAAAAACGGCTCTCGAGCCCCAAGCTCCACTCGAGCGCTTGCTTGCTGGCCAGGCACAACCCTCCACGTTACGGCAGACTGCATATTAGCCACTGGCAGCTGACCTTGGGCTCGCCTGTCCGCTGGTGACATGGTGGCAATCCATAAAACCCGATCTCCATAGCGCCGGTGAGGAAGCGAGACATGATGCACGCGTAGTAATTAATACATCAGCTGAGCTGCACAACACCAAACATACCTCCGCTCCGCACTTTTGTGAACATTGTTCTCGTTGTCGCGGGCCCCGGGCACGAGTAGGTACGGTGGCGCATTCAGGCCAGGGTTGGATCCGAACCTATCCCGTAAGCCTGACCAGTTCAACCTCTTATGCATCCATCATCGTCGTCAATTGGGTTCTTTTCAGAAAAGATTTCAGACCCAGATTATGGCACCATCTCCCGAAGGTACCCTCAACAAGTGACGAGATATGAAATCAGAAAATGAAGAAGCTGACAGCACTGCAGCTGGAAACTTGACGACCCCCCGAAACTTGAAACAAACGCCGAGTCAGACAGCTGCGCACGGTCACGTCAAAACGCCGCCCCCACTGGAGACTGGAGCAATCCCATAGGTCCAATCTGGAGGACCCACCTTATCCAGCCACGCACGGACCTAGTATATACCCACCCCGGTTACTGTCCTTATCTGAGTGAGGTTACTGAAAAGAGATACCCTTCGACAACACAATGACGGTGGCGTTCTCACCTGCCCCCACGGATCTTTGCGCTGAGCTTATACAAGATCATGCGTGTGCAATCGTCATGAGGCGCTGGCTGCAGCCTACAGTCGGATAGCCATAGTCTGGAGACCCCCGCAACTACTGGTCGAGCATGGCAGCGAACTCATAAGCGAACACACGAGTTTCAGCAGCAGCGCCAAGTACCCATGCGTATCAGTATTAATGATATTCTTGACCACCCTACTCTGTGCCCAAGATTGGATGTCCCCACGCTATCTCCTCGGATCGACCCAGGTTCAAATTTCAACTTTGCGGCTTACCGTTTCACCTTCTTCCCTCTCCGCGTTGGCTTCTTTCCCCCTCCTTCCTCCCCCCCAGTTTCCGCCCTTCGCTTCTGCCCCGCAACAGCGTCGCTTTTAATGCTCACGACAGTAGCCCCGGCTCTTCCCTGCATGACCTTCGTAACCTGTGCCTCCGCAGCACTCCAGTCTGCAGCTGCATCGTTGATGGCATACCTACAAGACGGAACAAACCATTAGCTAACGTCCCGTCTGTCATCAATCCCGCTATAAATGCGAAAGTTATTTATAGAATCGTTCATCCCAGCTATGGGATCATTCTTCCATGCTCTGTTCATTTGCAGATGGGGTAAAGCGGCGACAGGGGGAGGGAAAGGGGGGGGGAAGACGCGTGTCGAAAATGGGGTACGAACACTTACTTGCTCAGATCAAGCGACTCGATCATCGCCCGTTGTCTTTCGCGTAGAGATCGTATCACTTCGTCACCTGCTTCGTCGAGCTCGTCTTCAACATTCGCATCGATAGGTTGCCATGGTTTCGAGGCATCTCCACTACTATCACCGTCGACCCCAATTTCGTCGTGGACGCGCGACTGCGTGCTTTTTGTCGGCGGGGTCGCGATGGGAATATCTGCTCCGATGGCTTCCTTCTGGATATCAGTCAACTTCTTGCTGATCTTGCGTATGAGTTTGTTGAACAAAGCCAGTGCTTGAGAGACGGGTAATGATAACTCTTTCTGTTGATCGACGTCGGCAATCAATGTCGTCACCAATAAGGTAGATTACAATCCCGCCTACCTCCACTTCTTCGATTGACTTTCTCTGGAGGCCCATCCCCAGGAGTATCGATGCTTGTACAGCAGTCAGACTCACGTCATCCCCTAGCCGTTTGTCAAAGTGGAGGGAGGCGATGTGGGGTAAGAGGTCCAGGATGACATGGTAGTCGACTATATTATTAGCATACGAGTCGAGACGTTTGAGATCAAATGGTGTCAGGAGAAATGAAAGTTCGGATGATGTGATGACTAGTGGCGGAGATAAGGAGGAATAGTGCCCGAAAGTCGGATCAATGCCTACCTCGTGGATTGGGAGAATTGTCACTCTCACCCCCTTTCTTCACCCCTGCATTGGCAGCTTCAAGGATGCTTAGTGCGGTCACACTTCCAAACTCTCTGAGTTTGAAAGAGAGTAATGATAGGAAGCGTCTTCTAAAGTCTAGCATATCACCCAGTTATTTCTATATCGTGTGCTTGTGAATGTACAACTCACCCTTTGAAAACTCGCCCAACCAGTCAAGATCGATCTCAGCCGAGCTGTTCAGCCCTCGAACCATCACGCATGTATGCTCGCCCGTGAGCTCAGACTGTGTTTGCCGAAGATAGAGGGGCACGAAGCCTGCGCGCTTCCAGAACCTGTTTTCGATCGAGATTTCAGTACGCTGATCATTTAAGGGAGGACATGCGACACAGGTCCGCCGTACGTCCGCCTCCAAGCGTGCTTTCGAGGTCAAAAAAAGGCACCGCACCTCAGCAGCTGAGGCGTCAACCCATACGAAACACCCAGATAATCCAAAGTTTCTGGTTTCCTTTCTGAGAGGCGCTGGAGCAACGGCGGCATCGCATTCGCCGCTCGAACGGTAGGGTGATCAGTTTGGAGATCGGTGTTCTTAAAACAAGAAGACACCGATCAAGTCGAATGATTAGCCAGGGTCAGATGCTCAGTGATTTGAGGGGACAAAACATACAATATCGATCAAGCTAGCATCGGGATAAGACGGCTCGGAAAGGCTATGCTCGGAAAGGTTGAAGTATTCTCCGCTATAGAATGAATTAAGCGCTTTGAGGGCTCGAGAGCCATACCCCATCTGTATGCGTGCCCAAAAAAAAATTTATCACATCAGTTCCGTTCACAAATCACAGCCACGTCAAAACTGTCACTCATACCACCTCCCTTTCTAGCGACGCTGCGAAGTTGAGCACCAATGGGAACCAAGGAGGATGACTAGAAAGAGACCGCGATAGATAGTGGAGTTTACCACTCACGTTTGCATAGTCCGGGTGTGTCGCGATCCGGACGATTCGCGCACCGCTCAACATGCCAAACTTGCTCTCCTGGAACTGCTGCGCGACGATCCAGGGAATCATATCACCCCCTGCTCTCAAACCCCTGCTTAGGCCCTCCATGATCGCAGCTTTACTAATGTTGCCTTCGAGTGCGACCTGGAGCACTACCAGCGGTTCCGGGAGATATGACTCGTCGTCTTTGAGGGGCGGGAGGAGGACAAAGAGGTGGTGTGCGGGAGCATCCGACATGAGCTGGAGATCGTTGGGTTGGTTTTTATAATGCGACGCAACATAAAGCGCCATCATCCGCTGAAGGAACGTCTCAGAAGCGGGATGGTAACTGAATAGTGTATCCCGTGAGACATAGTACAGCTCACACGTAGATGGATGAGGGCATCCTTGTGTCGAAGCGACAGCAGACTTGGAGATGGTAGCATCCAGACACAGCAGGCTGTTCAACCATTTTTCAATTTTGTCTCCGACACCATAACGAATGGGCGTCTCGAGTTTTACTTCACGCAGCGTGCGCGTTTTTGGGGCATTGGAGTGTCCAGCAATTGCCTTTTTGGAGGCAGACGTAGCCGCGATAGATGAGTCTATTGTGGTGGTATCTTTGGTGAGGGAGGGACGAGTGCTTTCGCGCAGTTGTTGTATGAGTTTAAGAGAAAGAGAGCGACCGGTGCCTTCGTATCCGTTGATGGTTGACGCCATGAACACAAGGTACGGGCCAAGGAGGTTGCGTACAAGAGGAAGGGGGATAGCTGCAGCCTCGTCGATGATGACGAGTTCAGCCTGTCCCAAGACATGGGCATCTTCAGGTTGGATGTACTATAGGAACGTGAGAGTGGGATAATACGACAGGCATACATAACCGGCCTGGATAGTTTGACGATGCTGGCGGAAGACGTTGACCCTGACGATAGCTTTGTTGAAATCAGGGTTCGTGCTCTGCAATATGTCATAATCGAGATGCTCTTCATATCCCAAGGCGTCCAATCCTTTGAAGACGAACTCGAACAGTGTCTTCAAGTTCTCCGGGCTCGGACTCGTTACAAAGATGTTCGAATACCCATGCGCCAACGCAGCTGCAATTGCGAGACCCAACGCCGCAGATTTACCACGTCCACGGGCAGCTGTTAGCGTTACGGTAGAGGCAAGAGTCTTTTCGGCGATAGCTTCCACAAAAGTGAGGAGGGCTTGTGCCTGATCGATGGTTTTCGCGAGCTTGACAAGTTCGCCAACAGGCTTGGTATCGGCTAAGCTATCTTTGAGGTCTTTGAGGTCTAGGTCAACCTTTCCTTTGCCGCGTTCCTCTTCGATGGGCGTTATATCTTTCCCTTTGGAAATGGGGAGTACGTTAAGTTCGTCGTCCAAAACTAAGCAGTCCGCGCAAGACCCTAAAGATAGGATGAAGCGCTCATTGAATCGAGCGACCACGAAATCGTGAGACGAGGTGCGATAACGGGCGTGAACATCCTGCACAAACAATAAGTCTCATTCACCCCACTCAGATAGCGAAGGCGCTCACCATTGTCATTGTGTACAGTTGCCTGAGTGACGTCATTGTCTTTAACAACAACACTACAAGTCCGCCTCCCTCTACCGTTTCGATTGTCCGTGCGAGCAAGTTGGGTGTAATGGCCTCAAAGTCTTGCAAGACACACATTCCGTAAGTGTTTCCGAGAATTTTGTCTGTTTCCTTGTAGTACGTGTATCGAATATCAGTGACAGCAACAAAAATTTCGAATGGATTTTGTTCGTTAGGTTCTCGGAGGCCGCGTTTGACATCGCGTTTGATTTTAGCTTCTCGTTTTTTACGATGTCTAATTTAGCCCGCCGGTCGGTCAGGGGAAGTGTTGCTTAACGACTGCATTTCTCAAAAACCGCACATGGAGATGTCACTCACGTCGTGAACCCGAGATCTTTCTTGTAACACCATAGCACCGACGGCCGCGCTGATACCCGAGCTTGGGAGAGCAAGTAGTGGAGGTTTACAATCTGATCCCGCAATGTAAGCAGTCAAATCACTTCTCACACCGGATCGGACGTACCTGGTCCCTGCTCTTGTCCCCGACCAAGACTATGAATGACCTGTGGTTCTTCTTAACATTGTTGGTGATGAGGGTTGGTATTCGAGGGTCAAGCTGTTTACGCATGGGCAGAACAGATTGTATGAAAGCAAGACGCGACCTGTGTAGTGTTTCCAAGTCCTAGAATAGGCGACAAAGGTGCACACGCCAGAGCCTCGAACAGAATGTGCAATCGCAAGAAGTCGATGGAATCGTATGTGCAAGTCGAAAACAGTTTTCCACAGCGGTGGGAACGAACTTCCATAACCGTGTAATTATGTAATATTCCTGGACTGGCCAATACAAGTCCATATCTCCTTTTAAGGTAGGAATTTCTCATCTCCTGAACATCAAGTTGGACATCTCACCTAATGTACATTTATCATACCCCATTCCATCAGGTACAGTGAAATACTATACTTGCTCATTCCTGATAACGATTGAGCTCATCGAATTAGATAATTCATCCAACTTCTCACCGGTAGCTGTCAAAATGGACATCTCTTAGTTGGATCTCCTTCGTTCATTGTGAGATTTTAAACGTAGGTGATCATGATGGAATTGCCGTGGATGATCCCATTTCTAGGATTATCACAAACAGCTGATTGTACGACTCGTTCAAGTTTGCCGGGCTCTTTGTGTCCCCGATCCTTAGTCACGGTGGCGGCATGACTGGTGCCGGAGAAGCTTACGGATTCATGGTGTTCCCGCGAGAAATCCCCGTAAATGATTACATTCAGGCAATCCCAGAGATCACGTTGTTCATACACAACCTCAAGTGGGTACCTTGTCCTATGCTACGTTCATACCTCACTTATGACCCATTTAAGCGATGTACTGTCTTTTTACAAGGAAGAGAAAGCAGGCGAAACGACCAACCAAATCTCCACGCTGGCTGCTAGCACCGGGAAATCAAAGTTGGAGATATTGGGTGACCTGACGGAGACGACGATCGGCCTCCAGAAGAGGGTTGTAAAGATATTGGAAGGCTCTCCAGAAGCTCGTGAAGCGTTTCAGCGTTTCACGGTCGGTTATGCTCATCACCATACCTCCGCGGCGAGATATCAACTCAAGGAGTTGAACTTGTAGGTGCTGTATTGAACACTCTGTAGTTGTATTGAGATAAACCATGCACTCCGTTCAATGTACACTATCGATCTGCTTGCTATCCATCGGTGCTTATCACTTTGTTATGGTGTGGGCGGTTTCATCGCAGAAAGTGGACGGCAGAATTATGCCTGAATGACCTACTATATCAGGCACAAGCCAAGACTCAAGCTTCAAGAGCCTACCAATAATCCCGGGATCAATGCCTCTTGGAGTTAGTGTCGTTGTATGGAGTGCGCATTTTTACTCTTTGGCACCAGTGTTGTCGAAGAACACATACATAATGGACAATGGAACATACTGCTAGGCTTGACCTGACAGTCAGCGTTGCGTTCCCCTTGGCATTCCCTCACGTGTCCGTCTCAAAGTTCCCACGACATGGAGTAACCAACTCATGAGCTCCCTGGTAGAGCTTACTGTCGCATACTCATCAGTCATCTTTATTTACACTCATTCCCGACACACCGACCTGAGGTATGTGTGTGTTCATTGGTACTAACTCATTAAGCATCTCACGATAATTCTTTAGGAAAATGTACCGCTTCAGTAGGTTACAGAATCGTGTTATCCTCCCAATTGGACTCCACATTCGTTGTGCCGACTTGTTCAAATTTGCTGGACTCTTCCTATTCCCGATCCCTAGTCAGGATGTACTTTCCGGTCCTTCTTGTCATGATGCACTCTTGCATAATTACGTGCAAATCATTGAATCTTTCTCATTCTTGGGGACGCTTCAACGGCCCATATCCTCCCGGAGGTCAGGTTCACCGCTGTGCCGGTTGTGTGTGGCGCAGCCCAGCAATCCAGTTCGATCAAGAATGTGGCGCTGCATTTATGGCATGTCCGTTATCTTGCCCACTCCTGCCTGGATTGCACTCCGCCGCATGTACCATGCTGCGTGGAGGTAGCAATGGAAAGCCCAATATAAGCGTTTGGCACGTAATCCTTTCTTCTAAAGCGGAATCGGCAAAGCCCCTTGACACACGATGAACGTTCTCAACGTTCAATTGCCAATAGCTAACCGCACCAATCATCGTAGTTCAGCCAGAAATTGACAACTTGAGGTGGCCTTGTCTCTGGATATAAAAGCAAGGCGAGTGGCCCAGAGTTTCAACACCAACTGCAGTACGCAGCATGCAACTGGTAAGCAAAGGGTTGAGGTGGCTTTCGCCGATTAACATTTTCTATAGATTCAGGCCATACGCGCAAATATTCGCTCGTTTCTTGAGCAGTGTAATGTTCCATACAAGGTCATCCCGTTTGACGAGGGCCTGTACCAGGAGTGTATCGACGACGCGATGCGACGTGGGTACCCAGTCGACGGCGAAATTTCTGTGCGGGCAGCCTTGCACGTTGGGGTCGTCTATGCAGCAACCGCTGGCGCGCATCTCCCTCATCGTCCTACTCAGATATGGATCGCACTCTACACGACGTATGCCACCGCCGTGGACGACATGGCTGACCGTTACCTAGCAGAGATGCCCAACGTATATCTGTTCAATGATCGATTCATAAAGAGGGAACCGCAGGGGAATGGAGTCCTGGATGCACTTGCAGATATCATCCGTCGGACCTCGGACTTGTACCAGCCTATTGCCTCTTATTTGATGACTACGTCGACATTGAACTTTGTCGCTGCTACTTTACTAGAGCACGAAACGAGATCCATGAAGGTATCACTGTTGAAATTACCCTTGCGAACATGCCACTGACAACGACGAATAGATCTCGAGCGCTGCACAACAATATCCTAATTACCAGCGAACCATGAGCGGTGTCGGTCAAGCTCATGGATTCATGGTGTTCCCGCGAGAAATCCCCGTAAATGATTACATTCAGGCAATCCCAGAAATCGCGCTGTTCATACACAACCTCAAGTGGGTACCTTGTCCTATGCTACGTTCATACCTCACTTATGACCCATTTAAGCGATGTACTGTCTTTTTACAAGGAAGAGAAAGCAGGCGAAACGACCAACCAAATCTCCACGCTGGCTGCTAGCACCGGGAAATCAAAGTTGGAGATATTGGGTGACCTGACGGAGACAACGATCAGCA